>JABUQX010099496.1:0-17242 GCA_015478945.1 Trachelipus rathkii
GGCAGGAAGACAATAGACGATATTTAGAGCTGTTTCACTGAGATGGGATAAATTCTTTGAAATTTCCCGCTAAATGTATTTTACTGAAGGCTTAAAATGAATAATGAGGTGTTTGACTTATACCGACACACCAACCATAGTAATGGGTATCCATACTTTTGTTAATTTTGCTATTGTCTTGAAAAAAATTATAACTTACTCATCTTTCTGATATTATTATGATGAATATACAAGGGAACAAAGGTAGTCTCATTGGAGTTTGAAAATCTTTTTTAAAGCAGAGTAACCATTCTATACAGTGGTGTGCTCAGGGGGTGAGGGCTACAACCCCCAAATTTTTATGAAATCAGAATTTTCAAAATAAATGCAATGAAAAATGAGTAAATCTTGTAGATTCGGCGAGCACCGCGAAAAAAACCCCTCGTTATGCAGGCATCTATATAGCGAAATGAATAAAATATCTTCGAACAATAATGTGGCCGGTGATTCCCAGGTTGAACATCTGCTTCGTTTATTGTACTTAGATGCAGGTGAGGAAACAATTTCACATTTCAAAGGTCTCTGTCCCTGTCTTCATCCTTGAGGAAATGGTGCTGAATTCCTCCGGAAATTTTTGAAGATGCTCCTCAATCACAGCTATCAACTTCTTGATTTGACATCGTACAATGTAGACATCCATACTGACAGTTTGCAAGGTGTTTAAGAGTGGTCCCAGAATCGTCAAGTAATGGGCAATGGCAGTTAGCACCCACGAGAAAGGAGTGAATCGAAACTGTATTAAGCTGGAAAGCTCCTGTTAAGCGCCAGCAATGAAGATTCAGGGGTATATGTAAAAAAATGTCTCGGGAAAGTATATACTTCTGCCATTTCGATGGCTATATTTTGCGAGAACAATTTCTTCTTAGTGATGCTTTCCGTGAAAAATTTGAAAATACACTCTTAACTGGATAACTACATTTTTATGTTAGTTCACTGAGGGATGGAGATCCTATAAATTACGGAGGCATTACAGTCGTGCGAAGATTTTCTCTCAAACTCTTTTCTATACATTCAAGAAATTTTGCTGCTTCATCACTCAAATTATATTAATTATATATATCTATTTATTATATATATAATATATTTTTATTATATATATATATATATAATATAAGTATATTATATATATATATATAATATTTCACGTGTTATTCGTTTCTTTCGTAAAACGAACTTGTGTACTATTGTTCTTAAATCTAAATATTAAACGTTAACTTACGGCTCTCAAACAATTTTCCTTCATATCTCAGGTGCATTTACTTCTTAAAGTTATTTTCCAATTAAATTACCAGCTATAAAATCTCTTTTATTAAAGTGAATAATTGTCAATAATATTGGAGAAGTAGAACTGGATTAGTAAAGCGGGAGGTTAAGAAAAAAGAACGAACTAATTGGAAATGTTACAGTCAAAGATAGAATAAAGGTTTAATAAATGAGTAATATAACCTACACACATGAAACATAAAATTAAAATCTCAATATCATAGTATTAATTATATGTTAACTGGATATATAAAAAGGAGCCAATCCCACAAAACAAAATCTGAGATTGAGCTTCAGAGAAGAAAGAAACATCGATTAGCGAAATGTAATTTTGACGTTTTTCTACATGCAAAGAAATTTTCTCCAAATTTCAATTTATAATGTGGTCCATTTTGCCTAATTCCTTCCATATATAAGGTAGATTTTGGATTTTTTTTGATGTGTCGGTTATAAAATCTATTTCAGACGATTTTTGGAAGACACTCCATTATATAATATAAAGGAAGAGGAGCAATTTAAAGTACGAGTAAACTTGAGACAAGCATTTTGTTTTGTTTTTTAATAGAGTTCCTTACAGCTTTCAGAAATGGTTTGTAAGTAAATTATCCTGGAGTATAAAATATGAAAACTACTACTTTTCTTTCTTTTTTTTTTTAGGTTTTAGAGACGATACTTTCTTGATTTTTTAATTTATTTTATGAGTTAACATTGAATAGCTAAAATACACTATTTTTACCCTTGTATAAAAAATGAGTAAAATAATCTTGCCATGTAAAAATTCAGTATCATTTAAACTTGAAACAGGAGAAAGCATCTTCTGAATAAATATATAATTAAATTTATCCTCCATATTCAGTTACACACCTTATAACAAGATCGGGAGAAATGAGGGGAGGATTTGGACCATTTCATAAAATCAAAATAAATAAAAATAATTACAAGAAAAATAACATTAAATAATGTATATAAAATTACAGCAGCTATTACCACCCTATTACTGGTCTAAAATCATCTCAAAAAACTTGATTTTCTCAATGGAAATAATTCCAGCTGTGTTTTTCATTCATACGTCAACCGGTGGTTCAGGTTCCACACCTTCAATATCTTCCTACATACGTTCACAGAAAGTGCATAGATATGCAATAATTCTTAACTGAACATCTATGAAGTGTCAAGATTTATAAATAAGTAATAAATACCAATCCAAATATTTGATCTTCCTCTAAATATTAAATGATTTACGTCAATATACTTTAAAGATTATGACATAGGTTACAACTGCATAGTTTATAAATCTATATAAAAGGAATTGAAAAAATAAATTTCATATAAAATTATAATTTATAACAAAATAGGAGTCGACTAGCAGTCTTAAAAATCAATACTATAAATATTTATTAAAAAAAAAACAATATGGTTTTATCTTCCTGACTTTAACATATAATTGGAGTATCTTACATAATAAAAAAAAATTAATTAATTAAAGGTTCGGGTTCCATAACCCTTGCCCAAAATAATATTAAACCGTTTTCATTGTCTCTAATAAAAAGTAATGATGGACGATTTAACTCAAATATTTCATTTCCACCCATTCTGTCGAATGTTGCGGATGAAGCAGCGGCAGCAACAGTACCAGTTTCCGTAATTTCAAGAACAGCTTCATGAACGATGTCACTAACGAATATTCCAGTTTCAGTAGTAAGCCTTCCAAAATCGGCTTTTGTTGGTTCGAAAATTTGTTTGATTCCAAACGATCTGAGGTCATCTTTAAGGTAAAGCTTTTGACTAAGTTTCATTCTCGGTATTTTTACTGCTACTTTTTTAGTTACCATTTTACTAATTAAAGTGTCCAAAATATTTGAACTCAAATGATATTCCAAGCTCTGCACTGCACGAATACCTGGAGTGCCTTTTGGTGTTAAAATGTACATGGAATAGCGGTTCCCTTTACAGGAGGGAAGAATATAATCAAAACCAATTTGTCACGGCCCAATCAAAAGGAGCAATCATTAAGTTACCGATCATAGGAATTAGTAATATTTTAGTTCCCGTTTCGATATGCATCCGCTTGTTTAATCTACTTTGGAACTGGTTTTCCCATTCTCCATTAAAGTATATTACGTTAGTAGCAACAAATTTAGTGTCAGGACTGAATGGTTGGGCAATAAGGTTTTTAATTTTTCCGTTCGTACTTCTTTCCACCCATCTATTAATTGAATCCATTGATCGGACGGGCGAGCCTTTAAAATCTAAGCTTCTTACTCTACTGTTGTATGAGCTTTTAGCAATTTCTGTAAACCGTCCAAGAACAGATAATCCTTCTTGAAGAAATAATCTAGAACTCATAGATATTTCGACTCCTTTATACGTTTCATCAAGAGAGGTTAGGAGTTTCTGATATATTCGATGAATTGAGTCATCAACAAGATCATTGGGATAGGATAGACCCCTTTTCAATTCCAAATATGAGTCGCCGCGAGAACCCAACATTAATAAACTAAGTAGTGAAGCTATACTAACAGGGGACTGGACAACATTTTCAGTGGAACCTTTATCCCAATAGGCTGATGATATTAGAAAAGCGAGATCATGGATGGAGTTGATTACTTTGTGTTCTTGATCAGCCAAACTATTTGTTTGTAAGGACACATCGATCGTTTGTCGTTTGTTTATTTCATGAGAACTGAGAGAGCCCACAACAGCTAGCAATGTACAAAAGAAGATCATTTTCATCAAATTCTGAGTACTGAAATAAAAATGATGCGAGCGAGCAGATTTGATGATGCTCAGCCCAAATATATAACCAAATATATAGATATAATATATATATAATATTATATATATAAGTATATCATAATATAGAGTCTATATAATATAGTATTATATATATAATATTATTATATTATATATATATAGCGTATTCGCAAACCATATATATATATATATAATTTAGGTTATTCTATATATTTTTTACTTTTTATTTAATTTCAGTCTTTGCTTTTCACCAGATTGGTTAATAAGTTGTATAATGCTAAGCTGTTGTGGGCTCTCTCAGTTCTCATGAAAATAAAACTACGACAAACGATCGATGTGTCCTTACAAACAAATAGTTTGTCTGATCAAGAACACAAAGTCATCAACTCTATCCATGATCTCGTTTTAATATCATCAGCTTATTATGGATACTAAGGTATCGCACTGAAAATGTTGTCAGTCCCTGTTAGTATAGCTTCAACTAATCTTAAAGTTTATTAATGTTGGGTTCTCGCGGCGACTCATATTTGGAATTGAAAAGGGGTCTTTCCTACCCTAATGATTACTTGTTGAGGACTCAATTCATCGAATATATCAGAAACTCCTAACCTCTCTGATTAACGCTAAGGAGTCGAAATTAATTCTTGAGTTCTAGTTATTCTTTCAAGAGAATTATCTGTTCTTGATCGGTTTACAGAAATTGCTGGAAAGCTCATACAACTAGATTGGTAAAGCTTGTTTAAGGCTCGCCGTCGATCATAGGATTCAATTAATAGATTGGTGGAAGAAGACGAACGAAAAATTACAAACCTTCATGGGCCAACCATTCAGTCCCTGACACATTTTGTTGGCATACGTAAACGTAATAACTTAATGGAGAATGGGAAAGACCAGTTCCAAAGTAATTACAAGCGAAAGGCATAAATTCGAAACGGAACAAAATATTACGTATTCCCTATGATGGTAAATTCATGACTTATCCTTTATTAGAGGTGCCCAATGGTGTTTGATATAATATCATTCTTCCTTATAAAGGGAACCGCTATTCCATGTACATTTTAACACCAAAAGGCACTCCAGGTATTCGTGCAGTGCAGAGCTTGGAATATCATTTGAGTTCAAATATTTTGGACACTTTAATTAGTAAAATGGTAACTAAAAAAGTAGCAGTAAAAATACCGAGAATGAAACTTAGTCAAAAGCTTTACCTTAAAGATGACCTCAGATCGTTTGGAATCAAACAAATTTTCGAACCAACAAAAGCCGATTTTGGAAGGCTTACTACTGAAACTGGAATATTCGTTAGTGACATCGTTCATGAAGCTGTTCTTGAAATTACGGAAACTGGTACTGTTGCTGCCGCTGCTTCATCCGCAACATTCGACAGAATGGGTGGAAATGAAATATTTGAGTTAAATCGTCCATCATTACTTTTTATTAGAGACAATGAAAACGGTTTAATATTATTTTGGGCAAGGGTTATGGAACCCGAACCTTTAATTAATTAATTTTTTTTTATTATGTAAGATACTCCAATTATATGTTAAAGTCAGGAAGATAAAACCATATTGTTTTTTTTTTAATAAATATTTATAGTATTGATTTTTAAGACTGCTAGTCGACTCCTATTTTGTTATAAATTATAATTTTATATGAAATTTATTTTTTCAATTCCTTTTATATAGATTTATAAACTATGCAGTTGTAACCTATGTCATAATCTTTAAAGTATATTGACGTAAATCATTTAATATTTAGAGGAAGATCAAATATTTGGATTGGTATTTATTACTTATTTATAAATCTTGACACTTCATAGATGTTCAGTTAAGAATTATTGCATAGCTATGCACGTTTCTGTGAACGATAATGTAGGAAGAATGAGGTGTGGCCTGAACCAGCCGGTTGACGTATAATGAAACCAAAGCTTGGAATATTTTCCATTGGAGAAATCAAGTTTTATTAGATGCATTTTAGTGACCAGTATAGGTGTAATAGCTGCTGTAATTTATATACATTATTTAATGTTATTTTTCTTGTAATTTATTTTTTATTTTTTGAATTTTTTATGAAATGGTCCAACCTCCCCTCATTTCTCCGATTTGCTTATAAGGTGTGAACTGAATATGAGGATAATTAATTTATTTTATGCAGAAGATGCTTTCTCTGTTTCAATGTTTAAGATGATTACTGAATTTTACATGGCAAGATTATTTACTCATTTTTTATAACAAGGGTAAATATGTGTATTTTAAGTTACTTCAAATGTTCGTGTATGATTAAAATATCAGAAGTACGTTTCTAAAACCTAAAAAGAGAAAATAGAAGAAAAAGTAGTAGTTTTCATATTTTATACTCCAGGATAATTTACTTACAAACCATTTCTGAAATGTTATGAAAACTTTAAAAAAAAAAACGAATTGAACTACCAAGTGTTACCGTACTAGTATTTTATTATTATTGAGATCAAAGACTATCATTCTGAGAGTGTTTTCAAAATCGTCTGAAATTAGATTTATAACCGACACATCAAAAAAAATCCACAAATCTACCTTATATATGGAAGGAATTAGGCAAAATGGAGCCACCCATTAAATTGAAATTTTGGAGAAATTACATCTGCATGTAGAAAAACGTCAAAATTACATTTCGCTAATCGATGTTTCTTTCTTCTCTGAAGCTCAATCTCAGATTTTGTTTTGTGGGATGCTCCTTTATTATATAACAGCATACATATAATATACGTATGAATATGAGATATAATTTTATGTTTCATGTGTGTAGGTTATATTACTCATTTATTATACCTTTTATTTTCTATCTTATGACTGTAAAAATAATTCTCAATTAAGTTCGTTCTTTTCTTACCTGTCTGCTACTAATTCCATCTAGCTCCACAAATTATTGACATTATTCACTTTAGATAAAGAGATTTTATAGCTGGTAACTAATTGGAAAATAACTTTAAGAAGTAAAATTTGTCAACCTTAGAATTATGAGAAAATGTTTATGAGAGAAGTAACCGTGATTATTATAAATGGGTTAATAGACCAGAGTCACAATATTCCTGTTTACTAAAGAAAGATAATAAACACGTGACATAAATATTATAATAGTAATAGATACTAAATATATAATATTATCTACTATAGTTATTGTTACAAAATTATAAAATAAATTATATATAGAGTAATTAGTTAGGGTATATATATATATTTATTAGTGTGATGGTGTTAATTTCTGATGTATAGAAAAAAGTTTGAGAGCAAAATCTTCCCATCGACTGAAGATCTCGTATTAAGGATCTCCATCACCGTCGTTGAACTAAAAAAATGTAGTTATCCACTGTTCAGAGTTTTAAACTCCAGGGAAAGCTCACTGAGAAAAAAAGGTTGTTCTCGACAAATATACCATTCGAAAATGGCACAGAAGTATCATACCTTCCGAGACATTTTTTTATCACATATATCCTGAACTCATTCTGGCAGCTTAAACAGGGAGCTTTCCAGCTTAATACAGTTTCGATTCACTCCTTTCTCGTGGTGCTAACTGCCATTGCCCATTACTTGACGATTCTGGGACCACTCTTAAACACCTTGCAAACTGTCACTATGGATGTCTACATTGTACGGTGTCAAATCAAGGAGTTGATAGCTGCGATTGAGAAGCACCTTCAAAAATTTCCGGAGGAATTCAGCACCATTTCCTCAAGGATGAAGACAGGGACAGAGACCTTTGAAATTGAAATCCTGGTTCCTCACCTTGCATCTAAGTAAATTCAACGAAGCAATGTTCCAGCTGAATCACCGGCACATTATTACGAGAGTTATTTTATTCATTTCCTATATAGATGCACTGGCATACGCAGGGTTTTTTTCGGGTTGCCGAATCTACAAGATTTACTCATTTTTCATTGCATTTATTTGAAAATTTTGATTTCATTAAAATTTCGGGGGTTGTAGCCCCTCAACACCCCCTGAGCACACCACTGTATAGAATGGTTACATTCTGCTTTTAAAAAAAGATTTTCAAACTCCAATGAGACTACCTTTGTTCCCTTGTATATTCATCATAATAATATCAGAAAGATGAGTAAGGAAAAATTTATGCAAGAAATGCGAAAAACTTAACAAAAGTATGGACAATTACTATGGTATGATGTATGGTATAAGTCACACACCTCGGATTCATTAATTAGTTAATTATTGATTTGATGAGGTGTTATTAAATAATATTATTGATTTTATTTTTGCTAATGCAATTTGAATGGGGATTAGTTTTAAAAAAATGACTGCTAGTTGAGTCGGTTTTCAACAACCACAGTTGCCTAGCCTCAGAGATTAAGGATAATTTGTTTGACTTCGAGAAGTAACTAATTTTTCACCGATCGCTACTGGGATTAAGAAAGGAATCAGTAGAATTTTGATGACTGCATCTAGCTGGGCCTTCAACGAAAATCATTATATTATATAGTTTATATATAGTATACTATAGTATATATATATTAAGTATAAATAAGTATATATATATATATTTGGTAGTAGGTAGTAGTAGTATATGATATTATATAATATAGTATATTATATGTATATAGGTATATAGTATATATATATAGTATATAGTATAGTAATATATATATGTCAATTATAGTAGTATAATATATATATAGTATATATACCTACCTATATATAATAGTATAATATATAATTATATATAAGTATATATATAATATATAGGTATATAGGTATATATAATATAGTATATATCTATATATAGTATAGTATTATAATATAGTATAGTATATATATATAGGCTGACTTTTTAATATTTTTTTGGGTCACTAAGGCAAGTAGGCGTTGCCTTAACCACTCCTGCCTACCCCAAAGAGCGCCACTTGATATAAGATATACTATATAGTATGAGTATATATATAAATATATATTATATATATATATAGGTTATAGTATATTATTATATATATATATACTATATATATATATATATATATATGATTATGATAATATTATAGTATATATATATATATAGTATATATATTACAAATTAAAATTAGTGGGTGGCTTGGATGGAGAAGGAAGGTGTACGAAAGGAAGTAGCGTAAAACATTAAGAAGTCGAGAAGTTAAGTGGCGAAGGACAATAAGGGATAAGTATGGTAAGAGCGCTCGCTATTAAATCGGTGAATGCTGACAAGTTGAGTACTGAACACATCTGGGGCAAATGAGGAAAGCAATTGTTAGTGTTAGTCGCAAGGGAAGTGTGTGGATGTGCTAAGTAGGAAGTAGAGAAATGTTTAAACAGCGAATGGTGGGATGAAGAGGTGATGAAAGCGGTTAAAAAGTAAAGGAAAAGAGCGTGGTTGAATGTACTAAAGAGCAAATGATGAAGACGTCCAAGAAAGAAAGACTGGCATTGGAAAGGTATATAAAGGGGGAAGAAAGAGAGGAGATACTAAATGGTGTATAGCGGTAGGAGAAACAAGAGGGTAAAGTGACGATTTGGAAGTGAGGATGAATGAAGGACAGTACAAGGGAATAGGAAGCTCTTCTGGAAGGAGGCGTGGAAAGGTTTAAGAATGAGAATAAGGGATCTGCTTAGAATAAGTGAAGTGCGGATGGTGCTTTTGTAACTGATGAGTTGAAGGGGATGTGAGGGGAGTGTGGAAAGAACATTCGAAATGCTGCGACAATATTTAACGAGAGAATGCAGGAGTGTTGTGTTAGTGAGTGTGTGTGGTTTTGATTGATGGTGCAAGAAGGAAATAGGTATTGTTGGATGAGGTGAATGGGGGAGGAGGAGGTAATGGGGGTAGAGTGAGAAGGAGTTGAAGAGATGGTGGAAAATGCTGGCAGGGTATAGATGCAAGATTACTAGTGATGATCAGAGTCGTTATGGCGAGATGGGTGATTGATTGGATTTGGAGTTTGTGTAATAAAGCGTGGATTGTATAGTCCTAAGGGATTGGAGGAGAGGTGGGTAATAGTGACCTATATAAGGGTACGGGAGAAAAGGGGAATTGATAGAAATTATTGTGCAAAGCGTTTATGAGTGTTGTAGGGGAAGGTATATATGCTGGTATTTTGGTTTGAAAGGAGTGCGTCGAGTGACTGAGGTATATTGTGTGGTGAAGAACAAGGTGCGTTAGGAGTGGTAAGATGGATGTGTGGCTCAATGTTTACAATTGAAGACAATATGGTGAGAAAATGAGGAGAAAGAAGAATAAATTATATGTAGGTTTTATGGATTTACAACAGGCGTATGATAGAGTTGATAGGGAAGCTTATGGCAGGTATTAGTGGATATATGGGTGTTGGTGGTAGGCTTCTGAATGAATCAAAAGTATGTATGACGATAGGTGAAAGCGTGTGTAAGGAATAAATGGTGTCAATGTTGGTTTAGGATTAATAGCGGAGTGAGACAGGGTGTGTTTGTAAAATGTCTCCTTGGTTATTACAATGTGTATATGGATGGGGTTATGAAGAATTTGTTCGAGGTGGGGATGGCAGTAAATGGTGTTAGAGAGATGATTTGAAGAATGGAGAGGAGTGGAGGGTTCCCTACCTAATTATATGCAAATGATTTGGTTTGGTGTGGGCGAATCTGAAGAGAGGTTTGAGGAGGATTGGTAGAGAGGATTGGTGAAGTTACTGTAAAAGGAGGGGTTTGGAAAGTAATTAGATAAGAGTAGAGTAAGGTTATGGTTGTGAGTGAGGACAGGCCTCAGGGTGTGAAGTTATGTTAGATGATGAGCGGCTGGAGCAGTGTTTTTGTTTATATATTTTAGGGGGTATGTGTTTGATGGAGAAGGGACGGTGATGCAGAGGTGTAGTAGGGAAAGTGTTGTGGAGATGGCAGGAAGGTTTGCTGGTGCAATAGTAAATCGTTGGTGAATGTAAAGGGACTTAAGTGCTTGAGTGGCGCGCTAGAGGTCTACATGAGGGTATAGTTTGTTCCGTGTGTGATTGTATGGTGAGGTGAGGAGCTAGTGGTCTGGAATAAGAAGTTATAGACTCTAAAGTTTCAATGGTGCAGGGATCGGACAATCTTGAGGGCATGCTAGGTGTGCAAAAGAATTATGAAAGGGTGAGGAATGAACGTATTAGAGAGTTGTTTGGGGTGTGAAGAAATCGGAGTGGGGGAGCCGCCATTAAGGGAGCCGGGGTGGAAGTATAGGGCTATAGGGATTATAGGGGGACTGCTTGCAAGGGGGAGGTGTAGAAAAAGGGGCGACGCGGAAAATTGTGAGGAGAATAGGAATGAAAGTAGTGTTGAGATGGTTTGGGTCTATGTGGAAAGAATGAAATGAGGTTAGCCGGTTGTTAAGCGGTCTGTATAGTGGAGAGAGTGTTGGGAAGCCGGCACGGACTGGGAGACCGAAGAGGAAGTGGTTGAGTCGGTGGAACGAATGTCTGAAGGAAGAAATGTGAGTTTTGGCAGAGGCGAGAATAAAGGGGTGCATGATAGGAGGAATGGCGGGGTTTGGTATGGGGGCATGGTTGTGGGCCCACCTGTTGGGGGGAGGGGGGGGGGTGGGTGGTCTGGGCCAGGGGGATGAACCCTTACATTGACGATTTACCATAGTGGAGGGTCCGTTCGCGTGCGCGATTAGGGTGGATGTTCTGTCTGTGACGAGCTCTCATAATTAATGGTACAGAGGGGACGGTAAGGCTGGGCTTATCTTTTCGACGTTTGTCTTTTGTTCTCATACTGTTGTCTTTCGATGCTTGTATCACCACCGTTGCCGCGAAGTCTTGTGGTTCTAATAGAGGATAGGTGAATGTAAAGATAGAGAAATTTATATATAGTATATTATATAGTATAAGGGATATATTTATATTATATAGCTAAATTAAAGTAGTGACTTTACGTATATTTTGCATTTTTAATTGTAGAGAAGATAATATAGTTATAGTATATAGCTAATATTATATATTTAATAATATTCGTATAAATATTATTAATTAGTGGTTGACTATATAGTCTATATATATATAATATATATATATATAGATAGTTATATATATATATATATATAGTATATATATATTTATTATTTTTAGTAAAAAAATAATAATATAATATATATATATAGTAAGTATATATATATACTAGTATAGTATATATATATATGAGTATTGAGATGAAAGGTATTCACCACATTTCTAGATTGCCAAATTAATTTTCGCAATATTAGAATAAAAAAAGTTACCTAAATTCTAGTTTATTTTCTCACGGTTGGTTCTGCTACCCAAAGCTTCATCTAAATTCTTTCTCTGCGGATCCTAATAAAGTTTTCAATTTGACTCTTGTTGAAAGACCCATTTTGTTATTCTTCAGGATGAGCAAATGATCGGCTTCTTTAAACCTTCATCTGGTTTTAATATTCAGAGAATTTCTACTTTTTATGAGATTTCTTGATTGATCTAATTGCTTCTTTTTCTAGACTTGTAAACTTTTGAAAATCTAAGAGGCACCTTCAGTACTTTTCACGCAACTTCAGATGCTTTCTCTCTCTTTCTGGAGTTCGTCAAATTATTACAAGGGGCTTCTTCTTGAAGGGCTGTGTGGGCTTCTTCTTAAAGGGCTGTGTGGGCTTCTTCTTAAAGGGCTGTGTGGGCTTCTTCTTGAAGGGCTGTGTGGGCTTCTTCTTAAAGGGCTGTGTGGGCTTCTTCTTCGGTATCTTTGTCGTGATCCTGCCGTGATCCCTGCTGGTGTGCAAATATATATATATATAATATTATATATATATATCATATTATGTATATATGATATTATATAGTATATATATATATATATTATATATATATTATATATAGTATATATATATATATAGTGATATATTTAAAATATAATATAGGTGAGATATATATTATCTATATATTATATATATATATATATATATAATTATATTTGATAGTAGTAAGAAAGTATAATATATTATTATATTATATATATATATTATATATATAAATAATATATAATATATATAAATATGGTATATAGTATACTATAATAGTATAGTATAATGTATATATTAGAAGTGATATGAGTATATTATATATAATATATGGCTATTATTGAATAATATAAATATAATATATAATAATAGTTGCGACAGTGACTGAAAAATAATAACATAATAAAATAAATGGTAAAATAATGATATATCAAATAAGTAAGTGGATAATAATGACTTGCAAAAATGCATACTATTAAATGATAATGATAGTAAGAGTGTGAGTGGATGATGATAGTAAATGATGGTAATTAATAAATGGATGGGTGATATAGGTTGAACTGTAAAGAATAAATTATTAGTGATTGATAGTGAAATATAGTGAATTTGTTTGTTGAAATAAAAATGTTTTTAATTTTTTATGATAATATTTAATAATGTTAATATTACTATATGTATATTCGGGTGTGTATTTAATTATGTATTTTATAATGGAGTAATATATATATATATGCTATATATTTATTTTTTTTATATGTATTTATCTTATTTATAAAAAAAAGCCCTCCGGTAGCTCAGTGTTAGAGCACTCGCCAACTAAGCGAGGGTCCCAGTGTTCGCACTGGTCGGAAAGCGTGAGAATGTGAGCTATCTCTCCTTGGGCCTTGGCCTCCGTCCAGCTCGGACGTTAATTGAGTACAGCCCCTCCTAGATTAAGGGCCTGCCCCGTGAGTGGTGATTTTTTTCTGTAAAAATATATATATTAATCTTATAGTATATAGTATGTAGTAGGTATATATATATATGATATATTATATAAATAGTATTATATATATATATTAGTATAATAATACGTAGTTATATATATATACTACCTTAGTAGTATATATAGGGATTTTCGTACATTTTAAGTAGCTATAGGTATATATTTTTAATGGGTCCTAAGTGGGTTTGAACCCTTTACCCTTGAAGATGGTAACTGCCAGAGTGTTACCACTAGACCAACGAGTGGCTAAAAGGAAAACCCATGCTTTTACCTCTGAGAGCTTAGCTTCCCAAGAGGAGCGAAGGCGTGTCTTGGAACCTAACACCTCCGTCGGGCCTCCCCGCCAACACTCGGGTTCAGGGGCAAAACACTGGGTAATTTTTTTAACCGGACATTATCTAACTTAGGACCATTTGAAATATATATATAATAAGACGCAACAAATTATCTGTATTACTTATCAAATGGTCCTAAGTGGGTTGTGACGCGCTTACCACTTGAGATGGTACTTCCATGGGAGTGTTTACCTCGAGAACCCTACGATTGCTAAAAGGAAGGAACCCATCATTTTTAGCCCTCTGAAAGCTTAGCTTCCAAGAGGAGCGAAGGCGTGTCTTGGATCCCTAACCTCCGACGGGCCTCCCGCCAACACTCGGGTCAGGGAAACACTGGGTAATTTTTTAACGGGACTTCACTTTGTATATTCAAAGATATTTGGGCAATAAACGCAACAATTATTTTGTGTTTTCACATGGTCGCTAAGTGGAGTTTGAAACGCTCTTACGCGTGAAGATGGTAACTAGATACAGGCAGTGATTAGCCCTCGAGACCCGAAGAGACAGATTGGTCTAAGGTAAACGCCAGTGGCATTTTACCTCTGAAGAGCTTAGACTTTCCCAAGAGGAATGCGAAGGCGTGTCTGGAGACAGGGTCGGCCCTAACCTCCGACGCGGCTCCCCTGGCACCGCGCTGCAAACACTCGGGGGAACACTGGGTTAATTTTTTAACCGGACATAAATGAGATATTCAAAGATATTTGTGCATAAACGCAACAATATATATACGGTATATTTCAAATGGTCCTAAGTGGGTTTGAACCTTACCCTTGAGATGGTACTCAGAGTGTACTCGAGACCACGATTGGCTAAAGGACACACCATCATTTTACTCTGTAAAGCTTAGCGTTCCAGAGGAAGCGAAGGCTTGTCTTGACTGCACCTAACCTTCCGACGGGCCTCCCCGACAACGACAGTGTTGGCGGGGAGAGCCCGTAGCGAGGTTAGGTGTCCAAGACACGTCTCACTACTCTTGGAAAGCTAAGCTTTTAGAGGTAAAATGATGGCCTTTCCTTTTAGCCAATCGTGATCTCGAGGTAACACTCTGGAGTAACCAATCTCAAGGTAAGGGGTTCAATAAACCCACTTAGGACCACAGTTTGAAATATCAAAATAATTGTTTGTATGTTTGACTGCCAAATAGTCCTTGAATGATCTAATATGTGCCGGTTAAAAATGGACCCAGTGTTGTCCCTGACCGAGGTTTGCGGGACGCCGTCGGAAGGTATATGGTGTCGCGAGACACGCTTCGCTCCTCTTGGAAAGCTAAGCTTTCAGAGGTAAATGATGGGTTTCCTTTTATCCAATCGTGGTCTCGAGGTAACAACACTCTGTTACCTTCTCAAGGGTAAGGATTCAAACCAATTTAGGACCAGCCCACATTCACAATAATTGTTGCGTTTATTTGCACATGAATATCTTTGAATATCTAATAATGTTCGCGGTTGAAAAATTACCCAGTGTTTCCGCCTGACCCGTGTGTTTGGCGGGGTAGGCCGTCGGAGGTTAGGGTTCCAAGACACGTCCTCAGCTCCTCTTGCTGGAAGCTATAGGCTTTCAGAGTTAGAAATGAGGGTTCCTGGTAATTAGCCGCAATCGGTGGTCTCGAGGGTAACGACTCTGGAGTAGGCCACTATCAAGTACAGGGTTAAAGGACCCACTGTAGGAGCGCATTGTGAGAGATACAAATAGGATTGGTGTGCGTTTATTGCACAAATGTCGTTTGAATAGTCTGAAGGTAAGTGTGGCCGGGTTGAAGGAGAGAGTGTGTGACCTCAGTGGTGTTCCGCCTGACCCGCGAGTGTTGGCGGAGGCCGTCGGAGGTTAGGGTGTCACAAGGAAGACCACGCCTCACGTCCTCTCTGGGAACGTAGCTTTCAGAAGCTATAATGATGGTTTTCCTTTTAAGCCAAGTTGTGGTCTCGAGGTAACACGTCTGGAGTATCATCGTCAAAGGGATAAGGTTCAAACCCACTTAGGACATTCTGAAATATAGCAAATAATTGGTTGGCGTTTATTGCAGGCAATATCTTTGAGTAATATTTATATATATGTAGGTATATATATAGGTATATATTATATATTATATCGGTCACTCTATATAGCTAGTAATATAGTATATATATATATATATATATTATAGGTGGTGCGGTTATATTTTATAAGCTGAGTTATATTATATATATATATAGTATATATAGTATATAATATATATATAGTAGTATATAGTATATAGTTGAACTTCTAAGATGGAAATCTTAATTTTGGCAACGAATTTATTAAATGGACGTTTTCGGATTGTACGGTAGGGAAAAATATTTACTGCAAATTAAAATAAAATATTAGGATTCTTTTTTATACCAGAAAAAGGGGATACCGATACGGATACTCTATTTTTTTAAGTGCCGATACCGATACCGATACACGATACTTTAATTAATATATAAATACACAGTAAATAAGCATCAGACCGATTTGTGCACTGCTAGGCTGCAACTCAAGATTGCATTTCCCTGTACAAACCAATACTTAGTCATATTGATATTTCATATTTGGTTGTGCCCAAGTTATTTATTTTATAAAAGATAATGGAGCTTTAAGGAATAATAGAATATGGCAAATAATAATGTTAATAAACTTTTTTTATGTATTTGTGTGTTTGTTTAAAAAATATTCCATTTCATTTTCAAGTAAGTATTACAAAAGTTTAGCTACTAGCTTTTATGTTTGTTAAGCATGTTAGCAAGTTTACGAACGAGATTCTTTAAACTAGCTACGATTAAAGACTAAAAATAATGAAAGAAGAGACCTTCATTAATCAGCTGAAAAGACTGAAAAGACAAAATAAAAACGCTAATTACTCAAACATGACATAATAATAATACTCCTTTAAGATAGATAATTCAACAATATCCAAATTCAAAAATTCACAAATCGTGATGCAAAAACATTAATGTTCACTAGTATTCTGGCGAGAGACTGTTCCCTTTTTGGGTGTTTCATTCTACCTACACTAGTAATACGCTCTTCTCTCGACCTGATGAAAGAGGGGGCTGATAATCTAAATTTGCCTGCAAGCAACTGAAAATAATGAAGAACGCTGCCCATTCAT
>JABUQX010099497.1:0-20000 GCA_015478945.1 Trachelipus rathkii
CTTCTCATAAGCAAATAATGGAATTACTGCATATTTTCCTATGTACATTTATCAGCTAATATCCTCATCATTATACTACAACGTCTATTTAACAATGATATCATATTCATGAAGTAAGATGAACGTAACTATCATATATACCAAGTACTATTTGCCAATTATATATTATTAGACTCTACAGACACCTGCAAACTTTAAAATACTATACCTCCTTTATTACTCTCATTTTACGCCTTTCTTCACGGTTTCATAATAATCAAAATCCTCATTCTTGTCTATATAAGTAGAGATGAGTAGTAGAGATATGAGAGAGAGAGAGATGAAGAGAGAAGAGATGAGAGGAGAGGAGAGATGCATAACATTGGTAGAGATGAAGAGATGATAGGAGATGAGAGAGAGAGAGAATAAGTAAGAGTAAGCAGAGATGAACTAGCACAGAGAGTAAGAGTATAGAGAAGGTAAATGAAAGGATCAGACGCTAAACTATTATCACTGAGGAGAGAGAGAAGAGAGAGGAGAGAGAGAGAGAAGAGAGAGGGAGAGAGGTGTGAGCGATATTTTTATCACGGGTTATCGGATATCGGTTATCGGATGATAGGTTTATCGTATATCTTTAAAATTATTTATACGTATTTATTAAATTATATAATTTCTTTTTGTAGTTTTTTATAATTTATTTTATTCTATTTTATTTTATTTACTCTATATATAATTTTTTTATATCTATTTATAATTTTATTTTTTCGTAAATAACAATTTATTTAGGTAATGTTTCATGGTCTCCATTCTAATTTCACACTTTTGTATTTATATAATGAGGAGATGGGCAATAAATAAGGGATGAAACTAATATTCCCTCTCCAATGCCTAACTCAATTATTTTATTCCTTTCACTTATTAAATCTTTTATAATAATATATATTAATTATATATAATACTAGTATATATATATATATTATAAATATATATATATATATATATCCTATATTAAGTAAATTAAATAATAATTAATTATATATATATAATAATAATTATTATATATATTATATATATATTATATATTATATACTATATTATATATTATATATATATATATATTATAGTGAATGGGGCAGGTAACATACCGCATTCTCGCATTACCGGCGGATAGCAAAATCTCAGCACATCTATGAAGAAGATCGTCACATCCGCATCCTGACAATTACCGCGCTTTGCTTCATTGCGGGGGTATATTGCGACTGGTGAATATTAAGTGTCGAGAATTTTGATAAAGAATTATTATAAAATAAAGATATACTTGAAAGATGAAATCTGAACCCAACCTAAATGAGAGATCATTATATGGTGAGAAAAAAAAATTTTTTTTGAAAAAAATAAAAACCCTCCAAGCTGTGTACTTATGACTCATGATTATCACAGCAATCGAAGTTCACTCCTAATAACTCTGAGTCAACTCAGAGTCCATGATGATTAAGGAATGCGAAAAATAAATCATGAGCGTGACTCACAGTCTCACTGTCTACCGATGTACTAGCACATTAATATGAAGACATAGCCTTTCATTTCGAATTATTCTTGCAATTTCCATATTTGATGAAATCACACTCATAATTTTATAAGGATTATATTAAAAAAAGAAATGAAAGAGGTGTTAATAAACTAGAGCTTGATAAAAACGCTTTTGGCTCAGTGGAAAATTAATGACCTTCTATTTACTATTATTTATTATTTGCACAACTTACTTAGATCGCCAGTATAATTTTTGTACGAAGGTGCACGTTTTTTTGCACAGGAGCACTATTGAGGAACAAGTATTATAATATGCGTCTCGCTTTGTGTTTGCAAGGAAAAATACTCTCGAATCCGAGACAGTCTATGTTAATTAGTTCCACCACATAGTGTCGTAAAAGGAAAAAAAATGAAATATCCAAAAATAGAACCAATACCTTTTACAAGTAAATCAATAACAGATTCACTGGAGAATTATCTACGCCCAGTAGTGATGAAATTGAAAACACACGCACATTACCCATAAAGATATACTGGGAAATTGAGTAATCGACAAGAATATTAACTGCTTTAAAAATGAAAAACGACTAAAAAACAAATCAGACAGATTACCTTAAAAGTTGAGGTGAAGTGGAGGAAGTGTTAAGTGATAATGTTTACCCACATCGTAATTAAAGTAAACTTGCCAGAGGAATATACTTGGCTCTGTCTTCTCTTTTCAAACCTCAAATAATGAGTGTTCCATATTGAGAAGAGAGTAATTATAAGAAATTGTCTGAGTAGCTCAAATCTATGCATGAAAGAGAATAACAGCACTCTCAGGCAAGAAAAGGCAAGAAAATAATTTGTGATAGATCTCTCAGCACAACCCTTCCTATATTTGAATTTCAATACTAGTGCAACAATTTAATCCATTGTAAATCTCTTTCATTAAGGGTCGGAATGTTGGGGGAAAGAGGTTGGTGGTGCATTTGTAAGTATAGCGGTCCTCAGATAATAATATTTCCTACAATTATACTTTATATAAAAAAAGATATGCTAATTCTCATCTACCGCAATATCAACTTTATATAAGTAGTATATTTTATAGCACTCCTACTAGCACTCACTCTACAAAATAATATATAATATATATGAATAAATCTCTATTATTTATATACTACTAAGTAGTTACCTAAATATATAATATAGCTATATCGTACTACTCTTATATATAAGTATATATATAAAGAATTATAGATAATAGTCATAATATAGGGTAATATATATATGATTATATATATATTATGAGTTATATATATATCGTTTATATATAAGTTTCATGAGTATTTATTTATGATATTATATTATAATTTTTTAAATAAAACTTTAAAAATCATATAATAAAGTATTAAAAATTTATCATCTCACTTTCATATTACATAACATTCACCTTCCTTCAATCATTTAGTAATAATTAGTATAGTGGTGTTAATATAAAGTAAAATTTATGCTTCATTATATATATTATATAATTAATTATATTATATATAATAATTACTATATATATATTATATACAAATATATTACTTATATACTTTTTACTTAATCAATTTTTAATATAAATGTTATATATATATATATTACTAAAATACTGTTATATATTACCTATTATATAATATATATTATATTATATTCAGATAAAATATACCTATATATATATATAAATATATTAAAAATAATGTATATATACACTATTCATATATAATATATATACATAGTATAATTATTTTATATGTGATATAGTATATAATAAAAATTAATAATAATATATATATATATATATAATAAATGTATAAATATTACCTTATATTATAATTTATTTAAAATAAGTGTGAGGGATTACGATTAAATAAATTTATTATCATATATATAAAAATTAAATAGTATAAGTATAATATATATATATATATATATATAATATATTATATTTCAATATATATTATATTATATATAAATATGTATAATATTATATATTAAATATATATGATATATATATTATTATATATTATATTATATTATATATATATATATATATATATATATATTATAATATATATAAATTATATATAATATATATTCCTATATATATAGTTAATATATACTATATAATATATATATAATATTATATATATATATTATTATATTATGACTATATAATATATATACTAATATTATCTTATATAATATATATAATATATTTATCACCTCACCGTTAATTAATATCCAGTATATATAATCTGGTCCACGGGTTGTGGAGTCGGAGTTCAGAGTCCGGGTCCCGGTAGTTTTTAGAAAAGGAGTTAGTGATAAGTCGGAGTATAAATAGCAAATTATTTGAAGTGTTTGGGATCCGGAGTGGTAATTTTGAAGTAGAGTGGAGAATGGTAGATTATGTAGATATAAAAGTTACTGGTCTCAATAATTTATTTAAAAATATGGGTGGATTGTACGGAGATACAGAGTCAGTTATTTTTAAAGGGTGGAGTCAGAGTATCACGAAGATTCGCGATGTCAGTAATTCTCGTCGCTAGAGGGTGGGTCGGCAGCTCCGCGAGTGAAATTTTTGAACGACTAAAACTCGCGCATCCGCTAGTCATAAGGATTCGTCTAGCCTGCGCGTTCTCCACCTTCTAGATGTTATAATTATTCGACTTTTAGCATCCGCGGATTACCGTACTATGTCCAAAAAAATAGACTGTGAGCGCAGAATACTATATTTGGTTATAGTACTTAATAGCATGTATATTAGTCATTAATATTTTTTATTCATTTAATAGGGTTGTGGCAATTTATATATTAGTATTTACAAAAGTCTACAATGAATCTATCATTATGCTAATGATTGAGGGTCTTTTATGAAAAACCATATAAATTATAAGAAATTATAAATCTTTATTTATATATATACTTCTAATAAGGTTTTTTGTATAATGTACTGTCCAATGGCTGGATTGCATGCTTTATGACTGGAGGCAATGTCATGTTTTTTAACTGCATATCCTATTTGACTGGACTGCATATTGTATTACTTGTAAGTATATATCTTATAGATGTATTAATTGAATAAGTATTGGAATGTACATCATATACATTATATAATATATATTTTTAATTCTACATGTGAATCTTATAGCTATGTTTTTGCAGTCTCGCGTAGATATAATTATATGGTATTTATTATAATTTTTATAATATGTTATATATATATTTATATTTAATATTATATATATAAATATATATTCATATTTCTTATTATATTATACTATATATATATATATATCTCACATTTATTAACACTCTGATATATTATATGAGTATTTCATTTACATATTATATAATCAGTATAGATATATTATATTTAGGATTATAGTATAATGAAACAGTTCTCATGTAAGATGTTAGACTGAATATGAAAATGTGACCATTCAGTATAGAATAGTAGTCTTTAATATTTTTATCCCATTACATTACAAATATTGCATATACTGTATTTACGTATAGATAATATACGAATTATGAGGATGTTGATTGATGTATATTTTTCATTCTGCACACTCAGAGTTAAGGAAAGTTCTTTTTCATTCGGTGGATAAAATATTCCATGTTACACACATAATTAACATTTTTTATCTATTATAATTGATTGTCACTAAGGAGGATAATATACAAGACAAAGATTGATAATTATTATGGGTTATTTCTTTTACTCTACACGATTATATCTATTCTCAATCTCTACACACACAACTATCACACTATACAGAATATTATATACACTATATTTATTTTCATAATTAACTATTTAATTTATTTTTATATAATGCACAATATAACATAATTAGTACAGCTCTACTAATGACATAACAATTTAATACTTCATTTTTATTATGACTATAAATTCTTTTAAAGTACTAATTCTATACTATCATAATAATTAAATATGTCATAAATAATAATTAATATAATCTAATTTTAACCTGGAATAGAAAGCAAATAAAATATTATTTTTTATACAATATTATATGTTATTATATTTTTAAATAATATATATATGTAACTAAACTGAAAACGTTCCTTTATTTAATCTACATTTTCACTACTAATACTAAACTGTGAATGATACATATTCAATAAGATTAGGATCTAGTAATAGTTATCCTTATTCTTACTTAATCTACATCAAATAATTATTATTTTATTTAATTATATCGTATTCATATTTGAAATTCTCATTCTATATAGTTTTGAGTTCTACTTAAATTACATACTAAGATGTTGCCTAATAGATTATAATAGAAAATTGATACAGAGTGTTATTGAATTTTATTACTATGATAAGTTTATTATAAGAAGTTATTATCCAAAAGAGGCAGTAGAGTCAAGATATACTAAATGAGATTGTAGAGATATTATTTAATATTAATATTATACTGGTTTATTTCTACACCCTCGATACCTGGTGAGTAACTCAGAACTTTTCCAATACATAAATATGATTAACTATACGTATCGGTATTAATATCATTATATTGAATTAATTAATATATTATTTATCTTTTGAGAGATTAATACATACACTGAGGTCTTTTATTTCTGATATGTATGCAAGTGTGTTTGATAAATAATTGTCTCCTTTTGGTTTCGTTTGTTTCTCTAGTGACATAATATGTTATTGCCTAGGTGTAAATATGGCATTATATTCGAGAGGAGACTACTTTAGGGATCACCATTGTCGAGAGTAGCGTACGACTATCTATGTGTTGCCCCTTAATTGTCTCTCTGCGTTTGTGTTCTCTCGTTGGTTGCTCTCATTTTTGTAAAGAGTGTAGTGTTTCGTGGTTTGTTTTTGGTTTCGTATATATTAGAGTGGCTTTTTGTAGACTTAATATAGGTGATTCGATTGTAACATGGGGGTGCTGCTTTTGGAGGAGGTACAATTAATTCATTGATTTGGTAGTAGTGTTATATTTTTGGTTAGTTTTTGCTATTTTGGATATTTTCTATGGTTAGCTATTATAGTGTTTGTGGGTGATTTTTCTACTATATTAATATAATTGTTACCGTTAAAATTGAGTTTTATTATATTTTCTATTTATATCATCAGTGTTTATAATTGGTGATTATATTAATTTTGTCATTTGTATGAGTTATATGATAAGTTATCATTATAGTTATGTTATTTTATTTATTTCCATCTTATAACTTTTATTTATATTATTCTCATTTATTTTTATTTAAATTATTTTTGAGAACATTTATTATATTATTTTATTAGTCTATGTTGTAATGAATTAATTCATTTTATAGTTAATGAATTAATTTGTTTAATTCTTATATTATTTATTTTATACGCTATAGTTTTTTTATTATTTTATTCATTATCTAATTTATTTTATTATCAATTTTACTGCTTCTATTTCTTAGCATATTTTTATTTTACTTATATATAATTATTTAATATTTATTATATTTATTTATTATTATGAAATAATTCTATTTTTTATTTCATAATTATAATAATTAATATAATGTCATTTAATTTATTATTATATTATAATTGAAACTTTATTAATTTGATTCAGAACGACACCTCACTAAATGTATATCAGATGCGATTTATAAATCTACTCTCCTTATGTTCTATTTACAATTTATTTTTTACGACCTATTGGAATTTTGTTAAACTATAGCATATATACTATAATAATGCCATAGATACCTTAATATTATTATTCTAGTAACTGACTTGTTAGGTCTGTTAAACACATACTGCATATTAAACACATATTAGATCGTATTCTTCTATATGATCAGCATAATCATACTCTCACAAATTTCCATCTTTTATCAAAACATATATTCAGTAGTATATATATATCTCTGAATATCATACATATTCAACAGACATATTTAAAATTACGCTATACAAGACAACTTAAGATAAAATGTTAGATGCCAATTATAATCACAAATTTATTCCAAGTACATCCTGACTAATTACCAGAAAGACTAAAGATTCCATCTTCACTTTTACATCTACACTATCACTCTTCTTCCTTCCGCATCTTACTCTCTCTCTAGTACTCCTCCTCGCTCCTCAAAATATCAAACATACCTGACTTCTACCTACTTAGCTCATCTCAACTCGCATACGTCAACATTTCTGCAATGATACATACATACCTCTCATCCGGGACTTACTCACATCCAATCCCCCGTCAGGATCTCATTTCAGTCTGGTCAACACGTCACTCCTTGCGTTCTCTTCTATCAGAAACAAAAACGGGGTAGAGCGCACTATTACTTGACAAAAAGTGGCATGCTGTTTACATCCCATGTAAGTCATAGCTTTCAACTTGTTAAACACACACAGAGGGCCACCATTCCACGCTATAACTTCACATAAAGAGAGTCGACTCTTTATCATCCACTCAACCCTAATCTTTCAACTGAGACTTACCGCTCCTATTGTCTTATCAATCCCTAAATTTTCCAGTTTTTCCTCTTTTCAAAGACAGTTTCATACAATGATCTTCGCAAAGATTACTCGTCGAACTTCTCCAATATTATCATCTTCTTTCATGATCTAGAACTAATAATTTGGTTATGTGTGTATTTCTCTACATCTATATATACCTACTGTGCACGAGCACGACTTCATTCACTCGTTAGGAGAGTTGTCAACAAGATGGTAGGGGAGCACGCGCGTCGTCACGATTCATTTAAATACTTTGTGATCTAGTTGATTTCAGGTTAATGCAGTCAGTTTTTCTCATTTCTATAATGGGATACTAATTCTAGATTAACAAACGCCAGCCGTTCCTCACATTATCCATCGAGAGTAGTATTTCATGATGCGCTTAGATATTAACTCATATTTAAAATTTTTTTGGTAGTGTTTCTATTTACTTATTTAATTTAATTTCTGCGTAATCATTCACCCTAATTGTGCATCAGTGCGGATCTTTTTTATTTATTTCTTACATTAATTTGTGAGAAATGTTTAGTATTTACATTAATCAATCATTATTCAAATTCGTATAAAATTAAATGTGATTAAATATAGGGCTTAATTATCATCTATATTTATACTCATTCTTCTCAATTTATCTAACATAATTAACATCTTTTTACATTTCATAAAATCTACTACTCTTATTTCTTCCTTCGTTTTCTAAAGTTAGATCATTTCTTTTTATTCTCCTCTTTCTTTTCATGGTGCATACTTGCTCATTTTCTTGTAGTCTCTCTTTCTCTTCTTCTTCTCTCTCTCATTTCTCTCAATTCCAGCACACACACATTTCCTATTGTTTCCATCTGACACTCTCCTTTCTCTTCCTCTCTTCTCTTTCTCTCTTCTTCTTTCTGCTTTTCTCTTCTTCTATTCTCTTTTTCCTTCGGTTCCTGGCTTCTACTTTTCTTCCTCTTTCTACTTCATTTCTTCTCTACTTTCTATAAACTTCATTTAGTCCTTCTACTTACTATTCCTTCCCTTCTCATCCTATCCTCAATTTCTTTTCTTCTATCTCTCTCTCTCTCATCTCTCTCTCATTTCCCTTCTTTATATATATTTCTTTCTCTAAAATGCTCCATGCTCCTCTTACTCCTCAACATACACATTATTATACCTATATCCATCAATTCACTCCTTAATATTCTTTATCTAATTCTCCCTTTTTCTTCTTTCTTAACATATACATCAATCATTGAAATTTTCTAGTTTTCACACTCGAGTTTTTAATTAGATTATATATGTATTGCTCCCTCCTTATTAGTTCTAAAACAACACACTGTCCCTGACGAGTAACCTTTGTGTACGTTGCAACATATTTTTTACTAATGATTCATTGAAAACTGCAAAGGTAACTCATGTATTCTCGCACGGGATTTATTATTTCATTTCTTCTGATCTTTTTTCTCATTCATTATTCATTATTTCTATTAATATGTTCTATATACAGTATATATATACTATATATATTCACAATCATAATTCTAATATTTTCATATCTGTAATTAATCTTTTTCTATTATCATTTATTCTCTCCTATTACTATATATATTTTCTTATCTAATATTTCATCTCTCTGTTACTTATATACTTATATCTATATTATTTTCAATTTATCATTCTTATATGACACAAAAATACTTTCATCTATTAATTAATTATTATACTCTCTCTATCTGATCAGGAATTTTATCCTCTCTGATATCTCTATTTCTCTCAATCATCGATTATAATTTACTCTCTCGTCTTCTCATCTTTCTTATCTTCTTAATCTCTATCCTCTTATCTATCTCCTATCTACTTTATATATATTCTCATTCATTCGTGTTCAGGTATTCAATTTTTCCTTCTCATTCTCTCTATATTAAAAACCTTAACTTAATAATTTTTATCTCCTAGTACCGTACATACTTCATCTTATGATTCTCGTCTTCAAATATAATAAAGCATATATGGGCAAATGTTTTATTCTAATCAGTATTTATCATCCAGAGCAATATGTGGCATTTTTTATCAATTATTGGTCGAATAACAATTGGAATTTTCGTCATTGCGATAACATCTCTCTCTCATCACAACTACTCTACCTTTCAGTGTCGGATGATTAACCTGACATACTCGTAGTCATAAAATTAGTTGTCATATTACGTGCAATAAAATAAATTAAAAGGGATACACGTCACCATTTGTCGGTCGAAGTGTTTTAAAAGCAGTTTTCCATAATGTGTTTTTAATTTATTAATATAATCTCACGGGTGAGATAATAAAAATTAAGAATAATAATTAAAAAATTTATATGTTAAAATAAAAGCTAAATATAATATGGTTTTGAGTTTTAATCTAAAATAAACTTACTTATTTTATTCATTTAATAATATGGTTAATTATAATCATGTAGAATAAAATACTAATTTTTATAAGACAATTATTAAATGAAATTTTTATTTATTATTATATGTAACATATACTTTACATTTATAAATGGAAAATTTTATCATGTTGAAAGTCCCTTCATAAATGGATTAAGTAATGATTTCATTTTAACATACGATAGTGTATTAATTAAAATAATTTATATTTTTTAATTATATTTTTGTTAATTAAATTACATATTATTATTTTAAATAATATCTTTAATAGTGTTAATAAGATATTTATTGTATTAATATATTAAGTGTTACTTTTAATATATTATTAGTTATCGTCTATCTTAAACACTATCTTTAAGTATCGTTGATATCAATTTTCACTTGACATTTAATCAAAAAAAGAAATCTATAAAATTATTGATAAATTTAAAGAATAATATTAATCTTATATCCAAATATAAATTAAATTCAAGAACTTTTGTTAATAAAGGATATATGTTTCTTAATGTTATTGGTTGTAATAAGAATAAATAGTTGGATATAAATTAAAGAAAGTTTAAATAATGTATATAATTAAAATTGAAGTTAAAGTTAAAATTAGGAATTTTAAAAGAATTTACAAAGTTGACATCAATTTAATGTATACAGTAGATCAAAGTTTATTTAAAAAAGGCTAAAATAGCTTTTTGAAAGCTAAAAATAAAGGAATTAATTAATCAAATAACCTCTATAATTTCACTAATCATTTTATTTAATATTCCATTCAAGTTATTATTACTTAATAAATATTTGTGCAATTAATGACTTTCTGTATTAGAATGTAAAGAAATCATTTGTGAAAACATCGTGAAAGTTAAATTGATAAAAATAAAATCTTATATTTTATAATCACTTTAATATTTATAAAAGATTTGGAAATCATAATCTATAATTTTTTTTAAGGTTTTAGGGTCAGGATGTAATTATTAAAATAGGTAGAATTGGGATAAATTTAAAACTAAAGTGATTTATTGGGTTTGATATTTGTTAAAAAACGCTTAAATCAAAGTGCAATAGGATAAGAAATCGATCT
Organism: Trachelipus rathkii; assembly: GCA_015478945.1. Lineage (NCBI taxonomy): Eukaryota > Metazoa > Arthropoda > Malacostraca > Isopoda > Trachelipodidae > Trachelipus > Trachelipus rathkii. Next base: position 11,504 of record JABUQX010099497.1, read on the forward strand.
TACTATTCTTACAAAAATCGTATTAATCAGAAGAGGTAAATTTAGATTTTTTTGCATTTTAGGAGGTACTTAGAAGAAAAGATGATTACATTTGTAAAATTCGAGCGGGATTTGATAAAAGCATTGCGTGATAATTATTAGTTATTAATAGGATCATCAGCTATTACATTAATTAATAAAGAATCGGGGTTATTAAATCACAAGGAGATAAATTGGTTGCATTATAAACGCTAAGCAGATTTTTAAAAAAGACGATCAAAATGGAGAGGTGTCATGATAAGAGGTTATCTGTACATTTTAATATTCAAACATAATGTTATTCATTTCCACACATTATTTGGAGAATTTCATATTAAAAAGCGCCCTCTACGGGGCACGATTTAATATCATGCATATAATATACGGTAATCACTTTATTCTATTTCATTTCCATCAAACTGTTATTAATGGATACGCGCCTTAATTAAAGAGACGTGATTCTTAACAGAGTTTTATAAGACAAAATTATCTCACACTATTACCATACTCTTTACATTCAAATCTGACCTTATAGCGATTTAAAACGAATAGCGCCAGTATTGTAAAAAGGTGTTTTATAATGGTAACCCATTACTTTTTATTTCTACAATGGTATTCCAACTGACACTAGGTAGTCAATTTCCTATATACGCTATTACCGATTTCTGTTAAAGACGTTGTATTCGATTAACACCCTAATTATATCTTTAATTCACTACAATGTCCTGTATTCCCAAATTATCATGAATCATGCGTGATCACGAAATCTTATCCGAAACTAACGTCATTTTAAATAGTACAACAGTATATTATCTAGACCAATTAATTTCATTCTTAAAATGTATTAAACGATCCCTTCGGAGATTTCTAAAGGCGAATTTTAAAATAATAAATGTATATTAATTATCGAAACCTTAACTTTCATTCTAACTGTATTTACTCAATATATGACATAGGAGTTCTAACCGCGGATTTCATCAAGACTTACGTTTTAATAGAACCTTATAAATTATTCTCATGTATTTAAAATGAACGTAGATGATTAAAAACGCGCAGATTTATAAACGTTTATTAATTCAGACAACACTATTTTCACTGTTTCCACTTATGTTATTCAACTGTATATGACGGCCTGCTTATATTAACCAGCATATCGCTTTTAAATGCACGTCTTAATACGAACATTTACTTTATTCTCCAACTGTATTCAATTTCAATAAACTGATCTTTGCGATTTAATCGTGCCTCGCGATTTAAACATGACATTTAAATCGACTTTTACTTTATTTATTAAGTCATTAACTGACTAGGCGCTTCTTAACGCAGCACCGATTTAAAAGCGCTTTTAATTTACGAAACTTTACTTCTATCTCACTGTATTTATCTAATCTCGCACCAGGCCGCCTTCCCCTAAGCCGTCATATTAAACGTTAATACGCGTAACCCTGTACCTTATTCCCATTCTCCACTCTGTTATTCAATACCTGACCTTAGACGCTTCCTATAACCGCCCCGTGATTTAAAATGTGTTCTCGACCCACTTACTTTCATTCTCTATGTATTCCATATCCTTGACTAGACGCCTTTAATCGCCGTCGATTTAAACGCGTTTTAAATCCGTACACTATAACTATATTATTTTACAGTTCTCACTGTAGTTCTAAATCGACTAGCTCAGCTTTCTAACGCCGCGATTTAAGAGCTCGTATAATCTGTCACTTACTTTCTAACTCTCTCACTATATTACTTCAATTCCTGTATCTAAGCTCGGCTTTTCGTTAAGCTCAGCGATTTCCTAAAACGTCAGTTCAATCGAGCACTTAGCTCATATTCTCACTATATTTCAAATCCTGACTAGGGCGCTTCCTACCCAGATCGATTTAAAACGGTTTTAATCGAACTTACTTTCCAAATTGGGCGCTAATCGTGTTGACTCTCTCTTCTGATATTTGCGTCAGATATACTTCCATGAAGTCAATCTCCGTCTGAAAAAACATTCCATGCTCTTGTTACGCTTTGCTTTTACACTGCCTTTTCTCGCTCCTGAATCAGGGACTATATCAGCACTCGATGTAGAAGATACTATGCAACGATCTTCGCCTTCATTAATACCAAAATATGCAATACAAAGTTAAGTCTTTCTCCAGATTTTTACATATGTTCTCGAGCATCGCCTATGAATAATTCCTTTGTAGATTCTTATTCACTTGTCAATAAGCTGGTTCTTTGGAGCTTAATTAATGTTAATTAATGTTAATAATATAATACATGTTAAGTTTTTGCACTTAGTTGCGTATTACGTGACTAAAACATTTTATGACGTTTCGGGTTATGCAGAACATATCATCAGATAAAATAAAGAATAATTTTATCTAATTTTAACCTCCTATTTTAAAGGAATAAATGAGTATATGATGAATGTAAAATTATTGATATAAAAGATAAAAATATTATTAAACAAAAATAACAACAATTCATATTAAAAGAAGAAACAAAATATTTTCGGTAGCCCTTAATCTTTTGCCCTTAAATTTTCTATCATTACCCATAATCCCGGCCATTCCTTAAAGTTATTTTTATTCAAATTATTTCTTTCACATTATCTTCAACATTTTACTAATCTTCAATAAGAATGTTACTTTCCGCTTAATTACACCTCCGAATCATTATATACTTTCCGTAATTTAGACTCTTTCACCCGCTCTCCTAGCACTTAAATGGACTAGTTCCGCTTTGGCATTGCATAATGGGACGTTTTTTGCCTACTTTAATTAGTTACCTCATTTTCTGCTATACTTTTCCAAAATAATTTATCTTTTTCTTGCATGCATTCCATATTCATCTTTATGTACTGGCTTAACATATTCCTAACATATATGAAAAAAAAAGCCCTAGAGTCGATTAATATATCTGGCACGATTGTCATAACTCACTCATAAGGCTCACCAATTTCTTTTATATTTAAGTTATATAGATATCTTATATTCTATGGCATATAAATACGCAGTTTTTATTCAGAAATATTTAACTCAAAATCTTAATTTTTACACCGAATTATGTTTTCAAATTACTCGCTTAAAGGAAGCCTCTAGAACGTTCTTAGAAGATGACGAGAGAGTATGCAGATGAAGAGAGAGAGAGAGAGACGAGAGAGAGAGACAGAGAGATCACGAGTCGAGATGAAGAGATAAGAATGCAAGAAGTATCTTCTCGAACCATTACGTGATTTACCAACTTATCATGGAATTGATTGTTACAGCATTCTTCAGGGATTTCTCAAACAACTGTCAAGCGACGTCTTCAGCAGATAACCATAGTATTAAGATACGTGCTTCTGATATCGATAGAATAGTAGATTAGATAGATTAGATAGATAGATATCGATAATATAGATCGGATACGAGAGACAAGATAAGTAGATGGAGATATTCCAAACAACCTCAAGTACCCTATGATCTACATCACACACACACCCGTATACTTAAAGTAATTCTAGGAATATCTAAACAACTCTCAAGAACTACTTGTACTGTACGATCAGACTCCGAACTTTTCAATACTAATACAAATAAACCTAAAAAAATAAAAAAATAAAAAAAATAAATTAATAAATGTGCATAAAATTTACCGAATTGTCTCGTCTTCTCATATTATATTATTATATAAATATAATCTATATCTACATAATTAATATATATAATACATATAATATATATAACTTATATATAAGTATATAAATATTATTATTCTATGATATAGAGATAGACGAGAGAGCATGAGAGGAGAGATCGAGAGGAGAAGCCAGAGAGAGATATTTAATCATTGTACCTTTTATTTTAGAATGAATTTTTAAATATTGATCAGTTATTAATTATTGAAATTCCTTGCAAAACTTTGAAAGTAAAATCTCATGAAATGTCCCCATGATAGTTCAATTATTAATATGCATTTAAAATATAATAAACTAGTACTATATATATATACTATAATATATATTACTACATATATATCGTATATATAATATATCTATCATATATCTCTTATAATATATATATTCTACATTATCAATCCTATTATATACTAACCTATCTATATATCTATTAGTTTCATTCTATGATCTTAATATTATTTATATTTATTTCAATATAGAAAAATAAAAAATCAATTAATTTATGAAATGAGTGAAATTAGTCAATTTAATCGTTCATATTATTTTTATGACTAAATGAGAATGGATAATATTTATTATTCAAACAAAAGGAATTATACAAATGACAGTTTAACGAATGGTTAATTAGTTATTATATTATAATTATTATTTATTTACTTATGTAATATTTTTATTATTATATATTTAATCATTTATTACATTATTAATTATTATCTATTAATATTTAATTATATTATTATTTATTTGATATTATTAATTCTTAATTATATTGGTTGAGTTACCATTTATCCTTTTTATAAAATTTCGTGAACAGAAACCGAAAGTTTATTCAAAATAGATTTTATATATGAATATATATTGTATATTTACTATTTTAAGCTGGTTAAATAATGAATATATTATCCACCATTATATATTATATACCTTGCAAGAGTTATTATTTTAAATGCTATTACTATTATTAAATATGTTATAAATATTAATAAATACTGGTCATTCTTTATATATATTTACATAAGCTTATCTTTTTCATTTTTTTTTTTTTAGTGAATGATTTCAATTTCGATATTTTTTACCATATCATTTTTATTAATGTTAGTAGCTTTTTATAAAAATTTTTAATTGCTAATATATGTGAGAACATACTATTATTACATATTTTAATTATGCTAGAAGAGTAGTATTCTAGTTTAAGCCTTCCTCTTTTACTCATGATCGTTGAAAGAGATGATTATATCCCATTACCAAGCTTTACATGGGTTTACATCCTATAACAAATAAGTCTTTTCTTCTGTTATAGACTTTTGGGGTGTAACTTTGTTAACAGTTTTCCATGGTGCCATGGTTTAAAACAATCGGTTTAAATCAAACAAGCCTATTATTGAGTGCTATAAATATTTGATTAAAAATAATTAAGAATAATATTCTCAAAATCAATAAAAATATGCCAAATATTTCTTTGTGTATCAATATTATGTAACGAAATCGAACTCCACAAGGTTTTCCACGAAATAGAACGGATTTTGAATGTTAATACATGAATGAATTTAAGGTAACGATAAATATGTGTAATTGTAGGGTAAAATACGCTCCGTATTTTATTTATTTTTATTTCTTTTCAACAAATAGATTCTGTGTTTGATTTGTAAACAAACATATTTCATACCTGAACTTAAGAGGGCAAGTAAACCTCACCCTACCAATAGGTCGACGATGCAGGTAAAAACATCAACCTAAAACATAATGGGATCGAGTTGCAAGTTATTCGACCTAACCTATAGGATATTGCCGTAACTAGATTTTTCTTATGTAGGTCTTTGGCGAGTAAGAGTAATTATGCAGATACTGCAGAAAATTCCCGAGACGTACAGATTGCTAGAGTCCCCCGGGCCGCTTCCAGTAACAGATGTAGATTCTTCAAAATAACTAATATTTTATAATAATTTCCTTTTTGTAGTTAAATAAAATTTTTTGATTTTTTAGCTTAGCTAATGTAAATAGAGAGTGCATATAAGATGCTAGCAACAAAAAACAAAAATAAAACATATTTATTGCACCGTATTCTTAGGCCTATGTTTTATCTATTTTTCATTATTTTAATTTATCATCGTTTTTTTATTTTATTTTTTTTTTTTTTTTTATTTATATTTTTTTTTTTTAATAATTATTAATTTTGTACAAAATATAATTTAGACGCTATATATTCTTTGGAAAGATCATATAAAAATTCGATTTCCGGAAAATCTACTTAAAAAAAAACATCATTTTATAGGTAAAAAACAAAAGTTATTGCCAAATTAAATAAAAAATGGCTAAGAAAAATCCTTCGCTATAAAAATGTCTTTTGCATCAAATGTTTAAAAATTCCATAACGATATAAAGAATGCTCGACTGGCTTTTAACTGAGAAGAGAGAGATAGAGAGAGAGAGACGGAGAGAGAGTAGAGAGAGAGAGATCGAGAGAGAGAGAGAGAGAGAGAGAGAGAGAGGAGAGAGAGAGAGAGGGAGATGAGAGAGAGAAGCCTCTTCTGTAATAGAACTGAAAAAAACAAAAATATGCTTACCTGAGTTGTTCTGTGCAATCTTCTGAGTAACTGTTTTCTGAAGAACACTCATGCATTACGTGACTCTGTCTGCACGTTCAGAAAGCAAAAGGTGTCCTTTCTTGGGCAGTGAACCCTTTGTGCTTGGAGCACTTCCATCCTATACGATGACTTGCTTGGAGGATACTATATACCCAAGTGCACTTTTAGACCATTGTAAAACCTAAACCGTCAATATGATATAATATATTATTATATATAATTACTATATACCTAACATAAATTACCATATAGTATATAATATTAAATATATATATAATAAATAAAATAATAAGTAGTGATTATTTTTTTTTTTTTTTTTTTTTTTATTTTTTTATATAAATTTAATTTAATTTTTTATGGGGTATGTCGGTATTTTTTTTTTTTTTTTTTTTTTTTTTTATTTTTTTTTTTTCTTGCCAAAAAAAAAACAGCAAATCTATTAAATTCATAAGAAACTAAAAAAAAAAAAAGGTTTTATTTTTTTTTTTTTTAACAATAGTTGATATCAAAAGATTTTTTTTTTTTTTTTTTTTTGTTGTTTTTTTTTCTTAGTGTGTGTGTTTTTGTTTTTTTTTTTTATAAAAATTTTGACATCAAAAAAATAGCCAGATCGATAAAATTAATAATTAATATTTAATTTTCTTATGTTTTAATTGATTAAATATTAATATTTTTTCCCCATTTTTTAATTACATCTGTAAGGTTATTTTTCTTAAAAGATTTTATTTGGAATGTAAGGTTTAGGTGATAGGATTTACAGGTCTTTAACGGGTGAATATCGAAGTTCCCTGTGCTAGATCCGCGCTTGCAAGTTGTAAACCCCCCCAATTGGTTAGCATCTTTGCTGAGAAATAAATATTCGACTAATCTTATGGAGTATTTCTTTTTTTATTTTTTTTACGAGCTTAGTTTTTTATAGATAATTGTATAAATTTAATATTAAGCTTCGTTGTTAAAAATAAAGTAAAACAATACTGTATTAGTATTCGAAAGGTTGAACATCTTTGCTCGGAAAATTTGATTAAAATAGTAAAACTGAATGTCTTTTATATAATTTATTTAAGCAGGACTCTTTTTTATAAAATATTATTTTTATTAATTAATTTTTCCATTTTTTTAAATCTAAGTTCAATTTTAGGATTAAACTAAAATATCGTTTTTGTGCTTTCTTAAAAATTATTTTCAAGATAGATATATCATAATGATATATCATAATAATAATATAATATAATCATAATAATAATATAATATATAATATAATAATAATAAATAATAATATATAATAATTATTATTAACTTCCTTTTTTTTCCCAAGACTGGGGTAAGGTGCGTGATATGCATAGAAGATTTTAATAACACTTGTGAAAGCATAAGCATATGAAATATAATCACATACTATATAAATAATACTATATAAATAATAATATAATAATAAAATAATATAATAATATCATATAATAATAATAAATAATAAATAATATAATAATAATCAAATAAAAAATTCAATAATAAAAATAATAAAATAATAATAATCTATAATATAATAATATAATAAAATAATAATTATAATAATAATAATAATATAATAATAATGATATAATGAATAATAATAAAATAATAATATCATATCAACTTATTAACCAATAAAAAATAACATAATTTTTAAAGGTTAAAAGTTTCTAATAATAATGTCAGAGGAGGCAACAATTCAAATAGATTCTTTTTACTTTTCAGCTTTCTTATAAAATAGACTGCATAGTCAATACATTTCTCGGGCAAATTACACTAATTTTATCACCTTCAATAATATACTCCTCGCTTATAAGGCAAACTAGGCTGTACAAGTTACATACTGCGCTCTTATATCACGTATAAACACACACACAATACACACACACACATCAAACATTCACACATCACACACAATGTTCCATAACACTCACACCACCCACACACCACCATACTACACCACACACACACCACAACAAGGTTATATTATATAATACAAGTCACCACACTACACATATTATAACCTAGCACCACACATAGTTATAAATTTAAATTATATATATATATATATATATAATATATTATATTATATATATATTATTATATTAATATATATATAGTATTTAAATATATATATAATATTCATATATAATATTATATAAATTATATAATATATATATATTATAGTATAATATATATTATATTTTATATTATT
>JABUQX010099497.1:30000-31752 GCA_015478945.1 Trachelipus rathkii
TATATATATATATATATATATATATATATTATATGATATATTATATATAATATATTATTTATATTATATATATAGTATAATATTAAATATATATATAATATATCTATATATATAATATATATATATATAGTATATGTTTATATATATATATATAATTATGATATATAAGTATCTATATATATATAATATAGTATATATATATATATAAGTAATAGTTACGCCATTCTTTTCGGGCTTTAATAATATTGTCAAATTGTAAACTTATGTTAGATTTTTATTAAAAATAAAAAATTTGTTTGTTTCAATATAGATAAATCCGGTAAAAATCGAAAATATCGATCCTAGAAAGGAGAGAGAGAGATGCCAAAAGTCAGCATCTACAGTGTGTGTTGGAGTCGTGTTTTATTATTTCGAATTGTTTCTGTACAGGTAACGCGCAGTGATTTTATTCCAGCAAATCCTCTCTTTTTAAAGGTTTAATTTACGGGGTTCCTAATCATACATGTGTAATCGGATAAAAGAAGCGACCTTAATGGAAGCTCAGTATAGAGGCTTCCCAAACAGAAAAGAAGGAAGCAAGAAAAACTGATTAGAAAGAAGTTCAACGTTAGACATATTTTTAAGATCGTCTGAAAAATCAAGTAGACATTTAGAGTTAGACCCTTCAAATGAAAGCTTCCAGAGTGCCGGATTATCAACTTCCTTTAGGTTTAACCTTCTGACACTTTGGAATGTTCTGATTCTGATATAGAATCATCAGTGACAGACTAACAGATGATTAATCGACTGAGAGAAATGTAAGCCTTTTACCGTCAATGATTTACACGCGTGGCAAAAATGAAATATATCCCAAGATATATCTCTCACGTGGAACCAGTTGTATATTGTGCCTCAGATATATTACAAAAACCAAGCCTTTCGCTATAACATATTAACGAAGTTCAATGGTCAGCGGCTTAGAGAGAGGGCTACAGGAAAAGCTCATGGAGCTCAGTTTCGATTTAGCCAAACTCGAAGGCAGGGCAACGATGGAGCCTCGTCCTGAGAGGTGAGTTCCATGGCTGTCCAAACCGAATTTATAAGAAATTAATTTTTTAAAAGCAATGTACACTCATGGTGCGAAGCCACTGAGGGCCATTGCCCTAATATTGGCATCTCTGTAACATGTTAAAGTTCAGACTGTAATAAAATGCGATGGGTGTAATATCAGAGACGTGCACATTTTTTCGAGAGAGTTCAAAAGCACCCCGTTTTTCTAGAGGAAAAAAAAAAAGATAAGAACTTGAAATAGAGATATGTGAGAAATGAGAATGAATGCTTTTGTGACAACAAGTAGATACGATAGGCTGAAGCCTGTGCTAGCTTTTTAAGGAAATTATTATACCAATAGTACAGTTCTAGAGCATATGAGCAGTTCCAATTTTTTGAGTTTGTGGTTGCTCGAGCGGTTTGTCCATTTTCCAAGACGCCATGATTTTTTGGGGGATTTTGAAATGAAATGAAAAATTGCGATAAATTTTTTTTTCTGTTTCGGGGCGGAAGTGAATGAAATTTTTCCAGGGCAATATGTACATCGGGCAATGTGCCATCTTGTTTCTTAGATAATTTTTTGGTGTATACTCAGAAGAATTTTTTTTAAAAAATTTATCGAAATTTTTTTTTTTGAAATTCTTTTTTTCTTCCCGAACAATCAATAAACTAAGCATTAGTACAAAGGAAATAATTTAAAGTAAGAGAAATGTGCATCTTCCC
>JABUQX010099498.1:0-7500 GCA_015478945.1 Trachelipus rathkii
AAAAAGAGAGAGATATATATATATATATATATATATATATAGTAGTATGTCTATACTAATAGATATATATATATATATATATATTATATATATATATATATATATATATATATATATATATATATTTTATATATATATATATTTTTTTTATATATATTTTTTATATATATATAATATATAGATATAGTATATATATTTGATAGAAATAAGGTAATATATATGAAGTATATTATATATATATATATATATATATTACTGTAGTATAATGTAATTTTAATCCTAAGGTAGGCAATTTTTTTTTCTAAAATCTTTGTTTTCATCAGATGACATTTATAGCTTTCACGTTTTGCACTTCCTTTTTTAAATGCCAGAAGTCATATCGCTTCTTTCTTGTCCTTTTTCCCATGACCCTGACCTCCTTCCCTGGTCTTGTTCCCACAATCCCACCCTGTTTCGACTCCCCTTGTTTTCTTTGTTTCAAGAAATTTATCGTTAGTTATTTATTTTGTTTAGTTAAGACTAGGGCGAGGGCGAGGGTTTCTCTTACAGATAATGAGAAATATTTCTTCAACACCCAAACACAGTCCTTTAAAGGTTGATTTTTTAATGATATGAAAAGTGTAGGCAAAGTGATCTTTTTATATCTAATGAAACGTCCCTCTTTATATATAGTATATATATATATATAGTATATAATATATTATATATAATGATTATATATATATATTGATATATAGTATTAGTATATATATAGTATATATATATATATATATAGTAGTCATATAATAAAATGTCTCTATATATATATAATAATATATATATATATATATATATAATATATATTATATATATATATATATATATAGTATATATAGTAGTATATAACGTTGTATATATATATATATTATATATAGTAATATAGTAATATATAATATATAGTATATATATATATATGAATGTGTTCGTAACAATTCATGACAACGAACGTGAATGGTTACCTATACCTACGTGCATATGAACATATGGTCGGATTTAGCCCTTTAAAAATATGAAAAAAAGAAAAAGTAAAAAAAAAGAAAGAGAAGAAAGTGAAATAGAATAACGACGTTGTTTCAGGGTCAAAGAATTCGATTCGCGAGCTTTGGAATGTTTCTTTTGTCTTTCGCCTCAAGGTCAAGAGGATTCAACGATCCAAATATTACCCAAGCTAATGTTTTCGTTCGGAGTCTAGAAATGGTATAAATATGATGCATTCAGACATACAATGTATTCATCCATGTCACATATGCATACTTAACTTGTATATATATATAGTATATATATATAAATAATATATATATATATATATATTATATATATATATATATATATATAATTATTTATTATATAATATTATAGTATATATATAATATATATATATATAGTATATATATATATATATATATATACGTATTATTATATATATATGTATATATATGTAATATATATATATATATATATAGTAATATATATATATATATATATATACTATATAGTTATATAGTATATAATTAATCGACGCCCTCATTAAACAAAGAAACTCCCTCAGACGAAATACACCACTAAATCAAGACCAATTAAACCAAATCATAGACCTAAACAATAAAATAAACAATATAATCATCTTTACTTAAGAAAAATAATTATTGGCATTAGTAAGTAGCCCAAACACTAACTATAAGATTCAGACACTACAAGACCACTGACAAACACTTCACACAACTTCAACACGACCCACCAAGACCAAGACGCCAATGAAGCCATCTGTTTAGAATAAAAACAGGCGATAATTCTCACCCAATAAAAAAAAAACAATGCAATATTTTTTAGTAACGCTTCTCAAAAATTAGTCGCAAATCCCACTAACAGATAAGTAATTAAACGGCTTAAAAGGTGTTTATATATAATATATTATATATATATAATATATATAATAGTATATAGTAGTATATGTATAGTATAGTATAATGTGTATATATATATCATATTATATATATATATATATATAGTATATATATGCATCGAGTATTGAGAGAATAGAACGATACGGTACCGACGAAAATTTGAAACTTTCGGAAAAAGACTCTCCCTTTCTTCAGGCTTTAGAAGATAGAGGATTTCTAAAGGTTAAGATTAAGGCCAGGCGTAGGTTGTCTAATATATATAATAAGTATAGTATATATATATATATATATATTAGTATATATAGTATATATATATATTTACTCACTATATACTATATATATAGTAATAGTATATATATATATATGATGATATATATATATATATATTAGTATAGAGTATATATAGTATAGTATATATAGTTATATATATATATATTAGTAAGTATACTGATTAGAGAATATTATATATATAATATTATATATATATATATATATTTATATTATGTGTAATATATATATATATATATGTAGGGAGTACTATATTAAGGCATAAAAGTAATTGAATAAAAATGAATATAAGAATTTTTCAAATATAGTGTAATGATTATATATAATAATGATATATATAATATATATATATATATATATATATATATATAGATATTATATATAGTATATGTATATGTATATATAATATATATAGATATATATATATTATATATATTAGTATAGTGGTTAGTGAGGATTGTCGTGTAAGTAAAAGAAGGTGTTTCAAAATGTGCTATCTCTGTGAAAGAAATTTGTATCTTTTTCTATGTAAAGTAAGAAAGTGTCTGCCGTTTCAAACCTTATTTTGTCTTTAATTAGAAGTTTTAGTTTAAATCGATAACTACTGTTTGAAATCATATTTAGTTCGTGTTTTAGGTAAAGTTCTACGTAAGACAGGGTTTTAAAAAGATACAGGTCCTGGTTGTTAACTTTTTTTTTTTTTTTATGTTCATTTACTCGAGGTTTTATCAAGTTACACTACCGTTTATTGGAGTAGGAGAAAGGGAGCGTAAGTTAGGAAGTTTTAGTTCTTTAGAATGTTTATAAGTTTTGGATTTTAGAATGTAATTTTAGCATTGGTACTTTTAAATTTGAGTTTTAATGTGTGATGAATTTTATCTAAATCTAGCTGAAAGTTTCTAAAAATGTGCTGTTTGTTTTTGTTTTGTTTTTGTTTTTATTTTGTTGATCTGTTTGTGTGTGTGTATGAAGGTAAATTGTGGCCCGCAGGCGTGGCTGTCTCCTATTGACTTTTTACCGGCATCCGTGGGCATACACTCTGAACTTCTGCATGGCGTGAGATAGCCACCTCTGCTAACTCTAGCCCTAAGCGATTAACCTTTTGCTCAATGTCTGAGACAGTACAGATAGCTAAGAATGTCATTGCTGCTAAGCTCTTTAATATAGTCCCAAACTATGAGACTTATTTCATAATTTCGCGTCTGAAAGGGTGGAGTATGGTGCCCTATGTAAACATTAATATTCGTGTAACACGACTCGAATACCTTGAATCTCCTAACTTTAATGTTCTGAAGCTCTTAAAACCTTCTTCTCCCTTCAACTATAATAATCTTGTGCTTCTTGCTACTGTTCTCTCCTAACAGAACAATTTTCACGCCTTTTTTTGAAATATCTTACTAATTTTCACGGGAATGTTATAGTCTACTCAGCCCAAATCTTGAAGACGCTTTGGATTCCGGCTGATAAGGTGTGGGAGGCTTAATCGTTTGATGGGAGTGGGAGGTTCACATTCCTTCTTTGACTAAATCTTTCTCTCTCAAAACCATGTTTTCGATCCGGCGGCTTTCTCTGACGGCATTCAGGCTAAAAGACAGTGCGTATCTGGAGTGGGAAAAATTCTCGTTCTCCTATCACTCTCGTCTAATGTTTCATTCAGTTCGAATAGTTGCTGGGATAACTCTTCCGACGAGGGCAAAGCGGACTTTCCAATTAAGCGAACAGTGCGCTTACTCTTGGTTGCTCCTACTGAACAATTCCGTCTGGCCTCGGTGCCAAAAACATCTCTAAATAAAAGCTTTTTTAAATCTGCTTTTCCTCCTTCGTATTCGCTCTGAATGGTTTCTAGTTGCTTAATGACTGCCAACTGAAAAAGGTGCGGGCCAATCTGCTTTGGCCACCTGTTTTCCTCTAACTCAACCCTGGACGATTCTGGCATTCTTCTTCCTCCTCCTTCTCCTCTAAGGTGTCAAATGCCTTTACCTGTGATTAAAAGTGACCGGGTGCACGGGCTCCTGAAATCTATAAACGTTAGGAAAGCGGGTGGCCCGGATGGCATTCCTCCCCGAATCTTAAAGGAGTGTGCTTCCGTGCTAGCGCCGCCCCCAAGTTCAACTATATTCTCTATATATGCCTCATTACTAGCACTTTCTCTCAGTGTTGGAAGTGCGCATATATGCAACCTATTCCGACGAAAGAGAGCCCCTCTGACCCCTCTAAATATCATCCTATAGCTCTCACTTGTATTCTATTTAAGATCTTTGAAACCATTCTCAACTCTCATTTCTTAGATCATCTGGAACCTCATTCTCTTCTTTCCGATCACCAGTACTGCTTTCGACGCTTGAGGTCCACTGGTGATATACTTTCCTATCTAACCGATTTATTGTTTTCAGAAAATAGGAACGTCGGGGAGACTTGTGTAGTAGCGCTTGACATATCAAAGCATTTGACCGGGTATGGCACGCGTCACTACTTTCCAGGCTCCCTTCCTTGGGGTTTCCTCCTTCTCTTTGCTTACTTATGTCTAGCTTTGTTTCAAATCGCTCAATATCGGCTGTTGTTTATGGGGCCATTTCTTCTTCTTTTTCCTGTCAATAGTGGTGTTCCTCAGAGTTCTGCCTTAGCTCCTACATTATTCTTACTCTTCATTAGTGATCTTCTCATCTGCCCATCTAACTCTATCTACTCATACGCGGATGACTCTGCCCTTCATTCTTCAATTCATTTCAAATCTGTTCCCTCTTTTACCTCTAGAATTGCCTCTCGTCTTAAGTCTTTCCGATTCTATTCTCGCTGATCTGGATAGAATTTCCCGGTGGGCCGTCTCAACCTTGTGAAATTCAATTTAAGAGACGAGAGCGTTACCAAATCTTCATCTCTAAAGACAACCTTCTAAGACTTTCCTATCTCTTTCGACGGTTCTCTCGTCTTTCCTATTGACAATATACATATCCTTTGTCTTAACATAAACAAAAAAATGTATTGTAAACCTCACATCATAATGTTGCTAGGGAGGCCTCAAAGAAACTGGGAGTTCTGCTTAGACTGAGAGAATTTTTTCCTCTTCTCAGTTACTCCAACTATACAAGGGTCTCATCCGCCATTGTATGGATTGCTGCTCTCTCATATCTGGATTGGCTCTGGTTTCACCCGGCTTTTGGATAAGGTCGAGTCAAAGGCTAAAAGGATTATAAAATGTTCTGTACTTTCTAATTCACTTGCCCCCTATCTTTGTCACGCTATGTTGGAGCTTTATCTCTTTTCTATAGTTACCGCAGCGGCAAGTGCTCAAGGGAACTTACCACTCGCGTACCACCACCTTTAGGACGCCCTCCTAGCACAAAGGGTGCTGTGGCTGCACATGAGATTTGTGTTCACATTAGTAACTTCAGACTTGCTCGCTGCGGTGCTTCCTTCTTTCCAGCAACCTCTGCTCTGTGAAATTCTCTTCCATCTTCTATGCTTCCTGCTAAATTTAATCTCCTCTACTTTAAAGCCTGCGTCTGTGCTCATCTGCGAAATCTGCGTTAGATGGTTACATTTTTGTTAAATTTAACACCCCCTCCTTGAAATGGGGCTTCCGCCCGTGAGTGGTGGTGACAATTGTAATATATATATATATATATATATATATAGTATATATATATATATATATATTTTATATATATATATTATATATATATAAGTAGGTATATATTAGTATATATTATACAGTATATAGTTATATATATATATTATATAATATATATAGTATATATATATATATATATTATATATATATGTGGGAATATATATATATAGTATATACTATATATATATATATATATATATATATAAGTATAGTATATATATATATTATACTATACTTATATATAGTATATTATATATATATATATATACTTACTATGTCCACCATATGTGATATATACTATATAAGTATATATATAGATATGATATAATAATACTATATTTTCAAGTATTAAAGTTGGAAATATTTTTTTGGATTTTAGATTTGCAAAAATTCTTCAAAATTTTAAAGTATTTTTACTTAGTCTTGGTGTTAAACAGTTGTAGATGAATTATTAGAGTTTAAATATTTAAAGTAGTAATGTGACAACTTCAATTTATTTATTATGTTTAATTTGTTTTAATTATTTAAATTTTAAAGTTTTGATTTGGGACTTATCCGCATTTTTGCTTTAATGCCGATTCGAAAAAAAAATTTGTTCATGGTTTCTTTTTTCTTTTCTCATTTTTTTTTCACATTTTCTATATTGAAGTTGTATGACGATGAGGATGCTTAGGTTTTCTAAGTCGAATTAATTCTCAACAGGATATGTAGTAGCTAGTGCTTTTGTAGTCACAGTTCACAACTGCACAGGCACGTTTGATATAATATAATATGTATACTAGTATGTAGGTGTTGGGCTGAGATTAGTATGAATATCAGTATATAGTATATATGATAGTAGTATAAGTATATATATATATAGTATATATATATTGTATAGAGCTACCTAACAGTAGCTTATAGATATAGTAGTATATAGTATATAGTTTAAAACACTGGGTGATATCTAAGAGATGCTGAAAAATCGAAATGCTATACCAAGTCACAGATTAGTGACGTAGTAGTAGTAGTGTGTGTGTAGTGGTGTGTTTTTTTTTTTTTAAGATACTAGTACTTAATGCTAGTAGTTATATATACTATCTCTTAGCGCGTAGATAAGGTAATTATATATAGCTAGCGTATTATATACTTTCGTTCAGGCCATTGCTCAATCCGATCTGGAGCAAGCTAATTAAAGGAGACCCACACACATTCCGGATCGTCCTGAACCATTCTTGAACACACTTGACCTATGTGTTACCACTTGTCCTTTCTCTCTTAAAATACACCACTTCGCTCCTATCGGTAAATCTGACGACAACCTTATATCTCTTAATTTCAATACTTTCTCTCAGACAGCTCCATCCTGCCCTGAGGCTCGTTTTTCCTGGCAGGGCTGTTTGGATCGGCGCCGATTGGGGCGGCATTGCGTTGCTGCTACGCGGCTAACTATAAATTGGAAATGACTGCTTTGGTCTCTGGTGAACCGCTGTCGACTTGTCTGCCGATAAAGGTGGGGAGCTGTAACCTGAGTGATGGGATGAGCAGGTGTGTCATTCCTTCTTGCTACTACAATCTTTCTCTTCCTCAAAATCCATGGTTCAATCGTGCTTGTTCTCTAGCTACTCAAGCTAGAGACAGTGAGCAGCGGGAGTGGAA
>JABUQX010099498.1:12500-15000 GCA_015478945.1 Trachelipus rathkii
ATAAATAATAATAATAAATAATAATTCTCTAAATTAAATGTTCGACTCCAACTCCGACTCCGACTCCACTTACACAGGAATCTTCGACTCTGACTCCGACTCCGACTCACTTGCAGAGAGTTTTCGACCTCCGACTTCCGACTTCCGCACTCCGGGAAAATTGTCAGCGACTCCACGACTCCGCTCCCACGACTCCGATCGACTCCGCAGCCCTGCCTATAACTCTCACTTGTATTCTATCTAAGATCTTTGAAATCCTCCTTGCTAACTCTCATTTCTTAGGTTCATCTGGAATATCAATCCCCCTCTCGTTATCGCTCTATGTACAGGGCTTTCGGTCATTCAAGGTCTCTGGTGTTATAATTTCCTATCTAACAGATTTATGGTTTTCCGCCCTTAGGAACTACGGGGAGACTTGTGTGGAGAGCCTGACATATCCAAAGTATTTGACCGGGTATAGCATACGTCACTGCACTCCAAGCTCTCCTCCTTTGGGTTTCCTCCTTCTCTTTGCTAACTTATGTCTAGTTTTTTCAAATAGCTCAATATCGGCTAAATAGTGGTGTTCCTTAGGGTTCTGTCTAATCTCCTACTTTATTCCTACTTTTCATTAATGATTCTTCTCACTGTCACATTCTAAATCTATCCATTCATATGCCGATGACACGACTCTTCATTCTTCAACTCATTTCAGATCTGCTCCCTCTTTTCCTTCTAGAATTAATTCTGGTCTTAATCTTTCCGATTCTATTATCGCTGATCTAGAAAGAACTTCGGGGTTGGGTCGTCTCAATTTTGTGAAGTTCGATTCTTTAAAAACCCAATTTCTATAAATCTCCCTCTCTAAGACACCTTCTAATTCTCCTATCTCTTTCGATGGTTCTTTCGACTCTCCTGTTGACAATATAAACTTCCTTGTCCTTAATATAAAAAAATGTCTTGGAAACCTCTCATCACAACAGTTGCTAGATCAACCTCAAAAACTTGGAGTACTGTTTAGATTGCGAGACTTTTTTTTCCTTTTCTCAGTTACTCCAGCTATACAAGGGTCTCATAATCTCTTGTATGGAGTACTACTTTCATATCTGGGGGGGAAGGCTCTTGTTTCACTCGGCTTTTGGATAGGGTCGAGTCAAAGGCCAAAAGACTTATAAACTGTTCTGTTTTTTCCAGTTCATTTGACCCTCTATCTCTGCGGCGCGATGTTGCTGCTTTATCTCTTTTCTATAGGTACCGCAGCGGCAAGTGCTTGAAGAAAATTACCACTCGCGTACCACCATCTTTACTAAGCCCTCGTTGCACAAGGGGTTCTTTGTCAGCACATGAGTTTTGTGTTGATATAAGTAACTTCAGGCTATTTCGCTGAGATGTTTCCTTTTTTCTTCGACCTCTGTTCTGTGGAATTAATTCTCTTCCATCTTTTGTGTTTCCTGCTGAATTTAATCTCCCTCACTTTAAAGTCTGCGTCTGTGCTCATCTGCGTAATTTGCCTTAGTTGAACTTTTGAGGCGTTCAACATCCCCTCCTTGAATATTGCTATATATATATATATATATATATATATATATATATAATATAAATTATATATATGATAATATTAATATATATATATAATATATTAATATTTATATATATATATATATAATATATATTATATATATATATATATATATATATATATATAATATATATATATATAATATTTTATTTTTTTATATATATTATATATATATATATATATATATATATATATATATATATATATATATACATATATAATTTCAAGTTTAATATGATAATTGATTTTAAATTTTAAATTAAATTACTAATTTAGATTAAAAACTTCACTTATGGGGAAAGGCAAAAGAAGCAAAAATTAGAGATAAAAAAATGCCTGAGCAAATATATCTTTTCTTTTAAACTGGAGCAATTTATTAATATGTTTGAGAATCTGTTTAATCTTTCTGAAACTTGAATCTTCAACTGAATGTTGATGGATCCCTCTTTAAAGGATGAATTATTCAGTACGTTAAAGATTAAAGAAAAAATCAGATCATATCATAAAAGATCAAAAACCAAATCGACGATAAATTAAATGGAACAAACATAAAACGAGCAAGCAGTGATTAATAATTTCTTTCTCGGAATTTAAGTTGAAATTAGATGGTTGTATATTTTATTTTCCTTTGCATCTGGCTAGAGAATTTTACTTTTTTTATTTTTTTTTAATTAAAAATATGTACTTTATTGACTCTAAAACAATAAAGTAGTAGCGCAAAAACCATACCCCAACCATTTCCATCATGTCCCATGCTATGCCATGCTCTATTGCATTACTACTTTACGTAATATTTGATCATGCATTATGCATAAACATAGTATAAAAATCCTTGTACAAATGTTACATAAAAATAAATTCTTTGAATGAACATAACAAATTTATTAAAAACATTTTATGTTTTTGCTAAGTCTTTATTCTTTTAATACTTATAACATAAAA
>JABUQX010099498.1:27500-30000 GCA_015478945.1 Trachelipus rathkii
ACTCGTTCAAGATGCTCCGTTCTCCAGACGTCGAATCGACCAATGATCCGGCTGCTGTTGTCAACTCGATCTCAATTTCAATCAGTTTCAAGCTCAGCTCTGGCTCAGCCCCTAAAATGCATAAATATTATACGATAAAAACCAATCTTTAAAATTTCTGTACAAAATAAATAGTAAAATTCTCATTAAGTTATCTACTTACCGCTTTGATGCGGGCTTTTCCTTAACTCTAATACTTCCGTATTTCTCACTTATAGCAACTTGTACCCTTTCCCATATATTTCTTCTTTCCAATTAACAAGTTTAACCTCCTTCGTATGTTTTCTTCCTCTCACAATACGTTCCAAGCAATCTGACTATTTCTTAAAATTTCTACTCTAACTTACTTTTCATTTATAATTTAGTTGGTTATAACTCCGCATTATAATATATATATATATATATATATTAATATAATATATATATATATATATATATAATATATATATATATATATATATATATATATATATATATATATATATATATATATATATATGATATATATATAAAAAATTATTATATATATATATATATATATATATATATATTTAATATATATATATATATGAAACTGGATACAAATGTATGTAAAGTACTCACCACCTATAGCTACTTGAAAAGAAGATCAATTCCTCTTTCCTTTTCTTCTGCGAACTTATTTATAATATTTTCATACCAGGATGGATGATTTGATAACTTACTTAAAAGTTCTGTTTCTATGGAAAGTAAGGCCAAATTTGACAGTCTGCCCTGGCTCATCGTGCTTCGGAGAGATGTCTTTATACGATTTAGGAAAGAAAAACTCCTTTCAACAGATGCCGTTGTTGCTGGAATTGTGGCGATCAGACTAAAAAGATTCAGGAAACCCATCTTGTGAATCATTCTCTACGATGGTTTTTAAAATAGTTTGAATGTCCTAGTTCCGAAAGAGATTAGCATTTGTTTGGTTATAAATCACGGTTAATTCATTATGTAGAAATGATCTGTCAAAAAAGATACCATATGTGGCCATTAAAAAATCTAAGGCTTCTTCAGGAAACTTGTTTTGGAAGTTAGAGAATTTTGTGGAATTCCCTAACTGTAATTTATGGCCGATAAATTTGAGAATCTTTCCCTCACCTGAATGATGATATTATCAATTATTTCATAAAGGTTTCTCTCATAATGGCTTGACAATACTGATTCTTCTCTCTCTCTCTCTCTCTCTCTCTCTCTCTCTATATATTATATAATATAATAATATATATATATATATATATATATATATATATATATATATATATATTATCTGTAAATAATATATATATTTTAATACAAAATATAATATATATATATATATATTAATATTATAATTATATATAATATATATAATTTAAAATATTATAATATAAATAATATATTTTCTTATAGATAACATTTATACCGGTATATATAAAATAATTTTATTTTAATTTTAATTAAAAAAAATCAGTTTTCTTTTATTTTTATTTTGTTTCACATATTTTTGCAAACTGGCAACTCTATTTATGAGAAGTGTTGCCAATTTTGGGAGGAGTCATTTTATGACGTTTTCAGTTTTCGAGAGGAGGCCTTGTGGAAAAATCCTCAAAATAGACAAAATAAGAATACGGTTTCTTTTACGTTGCCATGACAACCAGTGTTTTGAAAGCATTATAATTACGCTCTCTACGGAGGCACAAATCGAAATTCCTCCAGTCAATGATCCTTATGAAAAATAATGTTTCGGAAGAAAATAAATGATTTTAATGTAAAATTAGCGTCATTGTGTAACATTTTAAACATTATTTTAATAGTAATAAATAGTAATTTGAATTATTTTTTTACATTAGTTGCTTTATTTTTTTTTACAGGAGGCCCGGCCTCTGTCTTTCCTCTGTAAACGCGCGCCTGATATATATATATATATATATATATATATATACTATATTTATATTATATATATAGTATATTTAAATAAAAATAGGGAGGGAAGATAATATCATAAAAATATATATATATTATATATATATTAAATATAATATAATAAATATTTTAATTATATCTATATATATTTTATATATATATGTGTATATATATATATATATATAATATATATAATATATATATATACTATATATATATACTATATATATTATATAATAGTATATATGGTGTTATTGTGGTGTGTGTGTGTGTGTGTGTGTGTGTGTGTGTGTGTGTGTGTGTGTTTTGTGTGTGTGTGTGAAGGGAGAGCGGTTTAATAATAATACAATAATATAATAATAATAATAAATATATATAATAATAAATAATAATAATAATAATATATAATAATAATAATATAATATAATATAATAATAAGGGAAGACTAAGATAATCATAAAATAAATAATATGTATTTGTAAAATACGAAAATGGTAGGTTTACTATCCTAATAACGGGAGTTTAAAATCTCAAA
>JABUQX010099499.1:0-10000 GCA_015478945.1 Trachelipus rathkii
AGCACGACAGAGAGAGATTTTCAGACCGCACAGTGCACAAAAGCAATTATTAGTTTTTATTTATTATTAAGTTCTGTTTAAATATATAATATATATATAGTAACTTATATTATTATAATATATAATAATATATATATAACTAGTAATATATATATATACTATATATTGATAGTATATATATAGTATTATAGTATATTAGATATAGTATATATATAATTTATTTATATGTAATATATATATATATATAGTATATCTTATTATGTAAATATATATATATATAGTATAATAGGCGTGTGGAGATGAAAAGTGCTACAAAGAGAGTAACATAAAGTGGTTAGAAAAGTTGCAAAAATTTTCATATATATATTCGCTGAATATGAATTCAGAAGTAAATTTAGTTGTCATTAGAGAAATGATTCGGGTAAAGCATTATTTTATAATTGTTTCATAATATTTTTAAATTTTTTTTCTTAACCGAACCACATAATGGTAGAAAAACTAGAAGACACAATAGACACAAAGGTTTTTTTTGTAGGAAGTTAAAAAAATATTACAGTAGCCGAATATTTTACGTTTTGATTGGTATGTATCCAGTTATGATAGCTAATTTGATCCTTGGTAAATTCAAATGGAGTAAGTCTTGCGTAGGGTTTTATTTGAGGGTATATTGTTGTTACCCGATGGTTATAATGTAAGTGAAACTTTGTGTTAAAATAGATATATAAGGGGCAGTCTGTTCAGTGAACAGTCTTAGGGGTGCGAGAAGATGAATAAAAATGATGATTGACACGTTTTGGGGAGTTGTGGTGGTGTGAACGTAAGGGCGGAATTGACAGAATAAACGAAGTATATAATGTAAGATGGTTTGGACATGACGATAAAAGTTGATTGATAGTCGTTGGTTAGTAGGATGTATAGTGGTAAAGATGGCTCGGAATGACCAGTGGGAGAACTCGAAGAAAAGTGTTTGAATCAGTTGGTGGAGTTTGACAGAGGTGGCAAAAAAGAAGTGCATATAGGGAGTGAAATAGCTTGGGTTTTGTGACGGGGAGTGGTGATTGTGGGACTCCTGGCGCCAAGGCATTAACATTTAAATTGACGGATTATCCACAGTGGAGTCAGTCGTAGTCTTGTGAGCCTGCTTAGAGTTCTTTTTTATGTGATGCAGCTGACCTCAACTTAAGGGTATAAGGGACGGTAGGGAGAGGCTTTCTTAGACTTGCGTCATGTTCAATCTACTGCTTTTTGTTTCGGTGTGTGGTGTTCGCACACCTCACCTCCCATTTGGGTAACTAGGAGGTAGATGGCTTTATATATATAATATATTTAGTATATAATCTATATATATATATATATAATATATTATATAATATATATATTTATATATATTATCAATATGATATTATATATATAGATATTATATATATATATATGTATAATATTATAAACATACAGAAATTTGTACTCTTGAAAATGGCAAGAAAGTCGTTTGGCGAATTGCAGCTCCATCGTGGCCATATTACTTGCAGTAAAGTCTCAAATGGATTGTAAGATAGATGAAGGTATTTATTATTAATTTATTATTATTTTATTATTATTATTATTATTATTATTATTATTATTATTATTCTGTATTTCCGAAGGGAGACGGCCTGGAGTAGAAAGGCTGGGGGTGAGTGCCCTATCTGCGGAGGAGCAGCTCATGTTGCTCGCTGTTCATGGTTCGAGCCGTCTGTCAGGTTCTACTTCGTGGCCTTGAACTATATTAGAGCTCGTCCGTCACAACCAAAAATTATTGGCCGTTTACTGGGGTTGTTACTTCCATCTTCGCTTTCCTCGACCTTCCTCAATATTATTTTACCTTCCTGCAATATTATTTTACCTCTACCCATTCACAGTGGGTTTATCCGCCTCCTGCTCTCTGCAGTGGGATCCAGTCTTTGTGTAAGTCGGAGGCATACCCGGTGCAGTTGAGGGATTCTTTTGTGTCTCACGCGGAGGTCCATAGCGACTCTATGGCGGTTTACACCGATAGTTCCAAGACGGAGGAAGGGGTGGGAGCTTCAGTTGTTTCCGGACATCACTGTCTCCCACACCAAACCACCATATTTGTCTGTTTTTTTCAGCTGAACTGATAGCAATTTCCATGGCGGTGAACAGGATCAGTACCTTGGCCCGCGGGGGTAACTATACCATCTTTTCAGATTCTTCGGAGGCTCTCCGTCGTTGCTTGCGGTCAAGACCGTACTCTTTGGTCGTATCATTGCACAGTCCCTCTGCTTGTTACTTGCGCGAGAAACCACAACATTGAGTTTCTGTCTGGGTTCCCTCCAAGTGGGATGGTTTGCTCGGTTAAACGAGAACAGGTCCGATGGGGAAGCGAAAAGGGCAGCACGCCAGCTTGATAGACGGGATGTCGTGAGTGGCCGCGGCTCAATAACGTCCTCATTGCTGTGCCTGGCATTTCCGCTGCAAGATTTCTCATCTCTTTGCGTCGGGGTTTCCTCTCGTAGCAATCGTGTTGGGCGGAGGATGCTCGTGGTGCCAAGCTTCGGAATCTCAAGACCGTCCTTGCCGTGGTCTTCATCAAGTAGGAGGAGTTGCCTCCTGGAGATGGTCCTTGCTCGATTGCGTCTGGGTCATACAAATCTCACCCATGGATTTCTTATGTCGCGGGGAGAACCCCCGATCTGCCCATTTTGATCCTCCAGTTCTCTCACAGTCGTTCATCTCTTTGTGGATTGCGTTGCCATCTCAACCCTTAGAAGCAAGTTCTTTCCTAACATGCTAACTATACCTCTTCAGCATCGCCTTCAGCACATCTTATCCGAATCATCTCATTTTCGTAGTGATCGCATTTTTTGCCTTCCTATTGGAACTGAAACATCTTGTTGTAAGATCTAACCATCTAGCTTGTTCCTCTTTCGCTTTCGTTTGGATTTCCCTGTCGTTAGCTTTGCTACCACGGTCCTAGGCAGCAGTTTTGTGTGCTGTGGAGGATCCCTGTCATCCAGCTCTAAAAAAAAAAAAGATTAAGGTATTTTATTATTATATTATTATTATTATTATTATTATTAATTATTATTATTAATTATTATTATTATTATTATTATTATTTATTATATTATTATTGTACTTATTCTTTATTTTTCTTCATGTGGTTCTTATTTTCATTTTTATTATTTATTTATCCCGTTCATCTTACCCGTCCGTTCTCCAGTTTGTCCCTTCTCCTTTTTTTGTGCGTACTACCCTACGTTCTCCTGATCTCTTTTCTGAGAGTCTTCCCAATCTCCTCCTGAATCATGCTGGCTATCGAGCTGTTGTCTCTGTGTGCATCACACGCTCATCTTGCCTTCTTTCCTCTATGGATGAGGGTACAGGTCAAAAACCGGTTATTCTTGCTTTTCTCCGGACCGCCAATTGTTGAGGACCCGAACCTTGCCTAACTTCTGAGGAGGCTTTCATGCACTTGGTTGTATAATCTTAGGGAATGGACGCGGAGTTTCGGGGGGGCTTTTCCGATTCCACACCCATGGCCCACCCTACGGGTGGAGTTTCAAGTAGTAAGGTATTATGCTTACGGTTACGCTTCCGGAATATATGTTTATATTCATCATTTGTGTTTATTTATTACGGAGCTGATGTATACTAGGAGAATCTTCATTAGTAAAAATAAAAAGACAAATGCTATAAACAATGGCGGAATTCACCATCTGTTAAACTCCAACCCGATCCCTTCCTGGCCAATTTATCCACCAGTGAACGCAATAGCGGGGGCTTTTGAGCGCCTTATGATGAAATGGTAGTACTCCAACTATTGTTTCCGATGCATGTTACGCATCCAACCCCATCACGGACTAAAAAAAAAGTTTGTTTTGATTATATATAGATATTATATATATATATATATATATAAATATTATATATATAATATATATATATATATATATATATATTATATATATATTACTACTATATCTAGAATAATGATAATAGGGATGGTGTTTTTGTAACTGATGGAAATGGATTGTGAGGGGAAGTGTGGCGAAAGAACACTGTCGAAATCTACATAATTATTGGCATCATCGAGGGGTGAGCGTGGAATGTGTGTGGTTTGATGGTGAAGAAAGGACATAGGTATCTTGGGGATGAGGTTATTAGCAAGGAGGAGGTAATGGGCAGAGTAAGTGGAAAATGTTGAAAAATGGTAAATCCTGCAGGTATGATGAAATTACTGGTGAAATGATCAGAACGGAGGCGAGATGATGATTGATTAGATTTGGAGGTTGTGTAATAAAACGTTTATGGAGGTAATGTTTTCCAAAGGGATTGGAGGAAGAGCTTAATAGTTACCCTTATATATAAGGGTAGGTGGGATAAGGGAACTGTAGAATATTATTGGGAATAAGTTTATTGAGTAATTGTAGGGAAGATATTATGTGGATAGTTTTGATCGAAAGAGTGCGGTCGAGTGACTGAGGACTGGATTGGTGACAGACAAAGTGCGGTTTGGAGTGGTAGAGGATGTGTTGGATCAAATTCGGATGCTTTTGGCGCACCTTACTCCCAATCTTCGGAAAAAAAGGTAGAATAAAGAAAGAAAGAAAAGAAATTATATAATTATATATATTTATTAAAATATTAATTATTATATATATTATATACTACTATATATTTAGATATAGTATATAAGTATATATGGATATATATATCATATATATATAATATATTATATATATATATTTTTAAATATATATATTATATATATATATACTATATAATATATATATATATATATATATACTATTATATATACTATATTATATAGTATAATATTAACTATATATATATAGTATAAATAATATTATATATTAATATATATATCATCATATATACTATATATATATATATTATATATAAACTATTTATAATATATATTATATACTATATATAATATATATATATATATATATATAATATATATAATTTAATATATTATTATATATATATATTAATATAACTAGTATATATATCTATATATATATATATATATATATATATTATCTAATATATATACTATATATATTAATTCTGCAGATCATAAAGAGCTCCAAGCATTCAAGTCTCACGTGGAGGAAATGTTCTTCCTTTAATCGATGGCAACATCCACTTAAATAAAATATCTCCCTTAAATGCTACATATTTGTGGTTGTCATCATTTTACATCTTTAATATTGATGTACCTAAGGAAATTGATTGTAAAACATCAGTTATTGATATATATAATCATTTGCGGATTAATAATCAAATTTAATAGGCGCAAGCGGAAGTTAGTAAAGCTCTGGTTTGACATTAAATTTAAAAGTTTGTTTTATGTATTTATTATTATATATTATTTTATATACTATATATATATATATATATATATAATAGCTATTATATAATATAATATATATATATATTATATATACTATAGTATATTATATTATATATTTTATATATATATATATAATATATACGGTATATATTTTAAATTTCAAGCAATTTTTTCATTTTAGTCTGTAAAGAAAAAAAAATTTTTTTATGTATATAAAAGGGTTGGGCGTCATATAGATCTCCAACATTTTTGACCAATGGAATATAAAATAGAGCCCAAATGATCATAGAATAACAAAGAGGTTTTGTTATAATGGGTTTTTAAAAAATGTATCAGACAAATGGTCGCCGTTGTTGGCAATACATTGATGGGGTCGTACCCGGAAGTTCTCCATGACTCTAGTGGAATTGTGTTGATTTACTTTTGGATCCTTTCCTTCAAATCTTCAAGAATTCAGGGACGATGTTGGAAATCTTTTCAATTTGGCATCTCAAAAGGAAAAAGTAACAAGAGCTTAAATCTGGCCCCTCCCCCCAGGTCTCCCCTTTAAGAGATCAAAGGACTTGACTTCTTTCTTTGGAAATTCCAAAAGGAAAAGGTTTTCCAACATCGTCGTCGAACTCTTGAGGAATTGAAGGAAAGGATCCAAGAGGAAATCGACGGAATTCACCCTGAGATGACACGGAGAGTCATGGAGAACTTCCAGGAACGATCTATGATCCACCATGTTTAACTGAAAACTTTCATATATATATTTCAAATAAAGTTATTTGCAAGGAATAACATCGTTTTTATTAACCTTTTTTTCTAATTTTTACATTTGTATTTTTAATGTTTAAATGAGTATTTCGTAAATAAGGTATGTTTCTGATTATTTAAAATAAAAGGTGTATTATATATGTATAAACATCATTATACAATATCTCATTGTTAAAAGAAATGACGCTTATTATGTTTGTTCCGTAAAGCATATATCTCTAGTCTATCAAGAATTGCCCCCCCATCCAAAAAAAAAAAGAAAATTGCAATATGTGCCTTTTTTTAATATTTATTGTTCTATTCTATATCTGGTAGCATTGTCATTCCCTTTTTAAAACTATATAAAAGATTGATACCGTATTGTTTATTTGTCAATTCACAATTTTCATTTCTTTGCTAGTGTTAGTCTAAATATGTGCAACAAATTTTATGCAAATTATTGGATGAGGAAAAAATTTCCTTCTGAGCTTGCATTAAGTTTTGAAATTTTCTTAATTAATATTATATAATATTGTCAATATTTTCAAATATTATTGCCTTAAAATTAGGGATGTGCAAAGTATTGGTATTGGTTCCCAAAGGGTATTGGCATTTAGAACAGGTATTGGTATTGGTATTGTGTCAATATTTGTTCAGATTATAAAATTGTTGAAAAAAAAAAAGGCAAAGTAACAATATGTTATGCTCTTGAAACTTCCATCGAGAGGTCTATAAAGATATAGAGTAATGAGGGTGGTCATTTTTCATACCTAAAAAACAATTAAATATAACAATATTATAGAAGTATTGTTTATTTGCTGAAATTCCAGTATTGGCAGTAGCATAAATAAGAAACTTGGTGTTGACCAGATATTCAGTTCTGGCCCATCAATACTTAAAATATTTACAATGTTTTTATAACATTAAATACGAGAGGTTGTATAATTTTCTTTTTTCATTTTCGTTGTAAGTATGTATCATGAAAATATAATATTTTATATCTTTGCCACTATTATTAATTAGCTTAAAACAATTTCAAATTCTTATGAAAACTAAATACAAGAGGTAATATGTTTTACTTTGTCATTATTTACTAATGGCAAAGTAAAACTCATTACTACATATATCTAATATATAGATATATGTGGTAATGGTTTTTACTTTGCATATTAGTAAATTATGACGAAGTAAAGCAATTAACCTATTGCATTTAGTTTCACATAAGATTCTGAAATTTGTTTTTAGAAGCTAATTTAATAAATGGTGTCAAAGAATATAAAATATCTATAATTATGTTTGATATAAAATGAATATCTTTAATGATATATAACTTTGATTGAATGCTTGGATTGAAAATTGGACTGTAAAATTTTCGTCTCCGAGAGAAACCGGGGGTGATTGGAAATTTTTATCAAGTTGATAGAACATTTTTTTTTTCTGGTGGATGGATGTTGAGCAAATCCTGATCCTTGCAAAGCAAGAATAACGAGATAAAAATTGCTAATCAAACTTGCATATATGGCAAAAGAAACCTCGAACAATCGCGTGAAATAAAAAAGTGAATCTTCTAAAAAATTAGTTGAATGGTCATGTCCTTAAAACAATGATTCGACACTGATGAGAGAATAAACGATCAACACGAATATTTTTTGAGCGAAAAAGAGAAACTATCTAAAGAAATACCGATACGAGGCTAGGCAATTACAGGAGCTTCTGTTTTGCCTCAGATGGGTCTAACCTTGGAAACTCATTGATAAGCTGAAGGTTTCTAAAGAAGGTGAATAATATTTATTAATGGGGGTAAATGTTGATAGTTTTGATAATGAATATATTAATAATAATACCCCTCCTTGTAGGGCTCTGCCGTGAGTGGTGGTAACATCTGTAAAAAATATACTTACCTAGTATATATATATATTTATATATATATATATATTATATATTATATATATATATATATAGTTATTTATATATATATATATAAGTATATTATATATATTATTATAAATACCTTATATCTATATATATATCTATATATATATAATATACGTATTTGTATAATATATATATATTATATATATTATATATATTATATATATATGCGTCTGGTTCACCCTGGGAGGCCAAAACTTGGGAAAGTGGAAGAAAAATACAATTCATTCAGCCTTATTAGGCTTTAGGACTTTTTTAAGGTAAATATATGATTAAATTTAAAAAATAAAATAAAGAGTATTATAATTAAAAGAATTGAAAAGCAAATTAATCCAGTAGCATATAAAACGGGGACTGGAAGAAAATAGGAATCCTACAGCGTGTTACCATTTGAGCGGAAACTATGACAATTAATTAATATTAATAAAAATAAATAAAAATTATAATATAATGGTACTATTTTTAATAATAAAAATATAATAATAATAATAAATAAGTAATAATAATAAATATAATAATAATAAAATAAACAATAACAATACAATAACAATAAAATAATAATAATAATAATAATAATAATAATAATAATAATAAAAATAATAATAATAATAATAATAATAATAATAATAATAATAATAATAATAATAATAATAATAATAATAATAATTGCAAAAAGCAATAACACATCTCCTTTCCAAAGAAAGCTCACTGAATCTTTAAATATGTATGCAATGTTCCCTCATATATATATGAGGGAACATATGTTCCCAATATATATATATATATATATATAGTATATATCTAATATATATATTTATATATATATATTAAATATATTTTATATATATATTATTATTATATATATATATATATAAATTATATATAATAAAATATATAGATAATATAAATATAAATATTAATATAATTAAATATATTACTACTTTATATATCACATATATATATATATAATATATATAAATATCTTATATATATATTATTCTATATATATATATATATATAATATATATATATATATATATTAATATATATAATATATATATATATATCTATATATTATATATATATTATATATATTATTATATATATATATATATTAATATTATATATTATATATATATAATATTAATATATATATATATATATATATATATATATATATATTATATATATATATATATATATATAGATTTCTGTATTAATTACGATCATTACAAATGAAACTTGTAGCTTTGTTTTGAGTTGATGCGTTAATCATTTGTTTGTTTGATCTGCCTCCGCCTTTTGGTCGTTGCTATAAAGGATCAACAGTTCGGTACGAATTCATTAGATATAGATATATATTTAGAGTCTATGTTTGTTTAAATAATTGCTTAAAAATCATTTAAAAAATGATTCATTGAATTGAAATAAAATTTATTTGTATTATATAATAATATATTATATATATATAATATATATAAATATAATTATACATACAATAATATATTAAATATATATATATAATAATATCTATATAAACACAATATATAAACTATATCCAACTACTTATTATTTAATATATTATTTTATTATATTATTAATATATATAATATTATTATTATCTTACTCTTATTATTATTATTATTATTATTAGTTTCATTATTATTATTATTATTATTATTATTATTATTATTATTATTATTATTATTATTATTATTATTATTATTATTATTATTATTTATTATTATTTTAATTTATTATTTTTATTTTATTATTATTATTATTATTATTATTATTATATAATAATTATTTTATTATTATTAATATATAATATTAATTCATTATTTTATTATTAATTATATTATTTGTAATAAATAAATCTCACTGACCCAGTTATTAAGATAGTGTTTTATATTAATTTTTTTATACAAAGGGGCACACTTTTGTATG
>JABUQX010099499.1:15000-25000 GCA_015478945.1 Trachelipus rathkii
GGGAAAGGATGAGAAAGAGCTATGTTGTTGTCATTTAAATGTCTTTGTAATAGAGAGAGAGCAAGGGGAACGGGTACTGATGTAAACAAGGATATGGCGTCGAAACTTACAAATTGAAATAGTTGTGGGTTGATGTGCTGAATTTTGTTGATAAAGTCATTGGTGTTAGTAAGGTGTGAAGTAGATATATTACTGATTAGAGGTTTTAATTGGTCGGCTAGCCACTTTGATAATTTATAAGTAATACTATTAGTGTTTGAGATGATAGGGCGTAGGGGTATGTTCTGTTTATGGGTTTTTGGGATTCCGTAGAATTGCGATAGTTGGGGCATGTACTAATTTATTAAAGCTAACATAGAAATTTTTCAGCACACATGACATTAATGATAACCAAAATAATTTGACCTATTTACCAGTCCCCTATCCAGTAATCCCATATATAAAAAAACTTTTACCAAAAAGCTTAATCTTAACTCCATCAAACACCCTACCACTAAAAAAAGTTATGAAACCAAATAAATTTAAAAACTACGAAAAATCACAATGCATCTACAAGATTCCATGTAACAACTGTACAGATATTTACATAGGAGAGACGATTGATTTCATAAGAAGAAGAGACCAACACAAGGATGATCTGGTAACCGATAAACAGAATTCAGCTCTAACCCACCACAGAAGAAATCAAAACCACAGAATCAATATAGATGGAATGGAACCTATCATCTACGCATCAGACAACAAAAAACGCAAAATGACCGAATCTTTTTGTATAAAAAATAGTAACAACTTCAACAAAATTCAGGGTGAAATGTACATAGATAGTTTACAAAATAAAATAATGACAAACACAAAATACTATAAGATTTCAGAAAAAATAACAACCTCCTAAAAAAGAAAAAATACTCAGCACCAAATGCATCAATTAAGGACTCGCTCACAGTCAGTCAAAACTTCACCTGAAGAGGCCGTATATATTCGGCGAAAGCTAGTGTTGTGTTTTGTTCAATAATTTTATTTATAATTTATAAAATTTGTTTGCTCAATGTACTAATTTATTAAAGCTAACATTCAAAGTGTGTTCATCCTTCCAAGATTTTTAAGGGCAATTTGATCAAATATATATATATATATTATTATAATATATTTACTCTCGTTCGTATATATATATATATATATATATATATATATTATATATATTATATATATAATATATTTTCATACATATGTAAACATATATTAAATGGATTATATCAAAATCTATATATATTATATATATTTATATATATATTATAGTGATATATATAGATAGTATATAGTGGTATGTATATATATTATATATTTATATATATATATATATATATTATAATAGATCCAACTTCTTGCAACAAAATTCT
Organism: Trachelipus rathkii; assembly: GCA_015478945.1. Classification (NCBI taxonomy): domain Eukaryota; kingdom Metazoa; phylum Arthropoda; class Malacostraca; order Isopoda; family Trachelipodidae; genus Trachelipus; species Trachelipus rathkii. The sequence continues at coordinate 16,398 of JABUQX010099499.1, forward strand.
GGAAGCAATGTTGGGCAGATCTGAGACTCGAACAATCTTCAGCTCAAATGAATTTATAACTAAAGATGTTGAACCTTGAACTTCCTCAAGAAGAAACAACCGCAAGATTTTAAGTTTATGAAACTGCAAAAAGATTTGAGATATTTGATTGAAGAAATTTTAGGACCAACGGGGAGAACAGCAAGGAGCCAACTCTTTTAGAATTGAAAGTCCATCAGAAGATTCAAGAGAGTAGCTCTTCAAGCTATGGAAAATCCTTTCCTATTATAACTGGGGTTTGTTAAGAGAGATGAACATTTTAAATCTCCTAATTCCTTATCTATGAAGATCTTTGAAGATAAGTGACAATTCTAAGAAGCACTATGAAGGATCTTCTCAGACAAAGTTGCAGCACCGCACCGCCTCTCTTATCGCTCGGATACACTTGACAAAACCACGGATATGGGAATGCGCCAAACTTATTGGTGGCTTTAAACTTAATGCACTCGGCTGGTTTCAGGGCGAGAATTATTTAAAAGGTGATGTAGTAACTATTTGGATGAAGAGTGGAATGAGTCCTTTACTTCCAACGCACAATCCTTATATTTATAGGGTCTGAAAGGGTAATATAATGACGATACCTACAGTAGTTATGTACAGTAGCTGATCAATTGTAATTATTAAACAGATAGAGCGTATAAATCTTCAGTTGCACTTCAAGACTGAAGGGGTTAAACTTGTCTATCCACAACACTCATCTTAAACAACAACCTGTTCCACGCGACATTCAAATGCACATTTCTAGAATGAGGTGCTCAAAGCCCGCCTTCAAAGAATTTCCAAGATAATATACAACATCAACCCTCCTAACGATGCACTACGGATAGGATCTTACGGCGCCAGGCCGAAGAGCGAGCCTTATTTAGTTAGTGGATGCCGTGGCCGGGTGGGGTAATTGGCTGCTGAGATATACTCCTCAACTCAACCCGAAGTTTGCAGTGGTAAGTGACAACGTTCTAGTTAATCAGTTATTAATTCAAGGTTGTAATAGTGCTATTTATAGTAACAATGAAAGAACATTATTTAAAAAAGGAATTGTTGGGGTGAATTAGAACATTTCTCATCCTGTAAAACATTCCAAGGAAATTTAGTTATCAACTTCACCTCAGCAGCCTGAAAGATTTCTAACAATTCTAAGACATGAACAGTAGAGGAAATAACTTCCACAAATTCAAAGCTGTTCAAGAAAATACTACACTTTCAACAATAAAATGTTAAGTTCGAATTTAAATTCTTTGCTTTTTGGGTAAACAACACAGAGTATAATTATGTATACGTATATATATTATATATTATATTATATTGTATATTATATAGTTATATATATATAATATATAGTAATATATACGTATATATACTATTATCAATATAATAATATATATCATAATATATATATTATTAGTATAACTTATATATATATAAATATATAAGGATATATTTATATTTATATTATTATAACGCTGAATAGTATAGTATATATATCGTATATCTTATATATCTATAGAATAGATATAAATTTTTATAGCTATATAGATGACGTTAAATTTTAGATAGCAAATATTGGGTACAATCGACTCGTATTAACGCAATTACGAATTTTTTGGGATTACATGCCTAAGTCAAAGGGACATCACATGGGCATCAGGAGAGAGAAGAGGGAACAGAGTGAGGGAGTCTATCATGTTGATTTACCAAATGGGTATAGAACAGGTGGGGGCACAAAGAAATATATATATATATATATATATATAAACTATGGTACACAAATATATATAAAGATATATAATATATTCTTTTTTAGTATATATATATATATAATATTATATATATATCAAGTTGCGATAGGGGGTAAATAATGGTAAGGGTTTATATAAGTTAAGATATATGAATGGGGGAAAGGCCAATAAGATTTAAGAAAATAATTTGCATTATTATATGAGATAGATTACTGAGATGAATGAAAGGAGGAAACTGTTTGAATATTAATAAAATTCAAATAAAATTAAAATACTAATAACCCAAATTTTTCCCTTTGATATTTTTTTAAATAATTTATATAATAGTTTTTTTTAGTTTACTTCTTTTGCTTTGTTATTGAACAAGTTTCAATATGCCAATTTGTTCATCATCATCATCATCTCATCATCTCATCATCATCATCATCATCATCATCATCATCATCATCATCATCATCATCATCATCATGAGCTGTCTCCTGGTTCCTCAGAACACTCACCAGAACACCGAGCCATGAATGAGCATTTCTAGGACATAAATAATGGTTCATCAGAACACTCACCAGAACTCCGAGCCATGAATGAGTATTTCTACTCTAGAAAATATATAAATGATAACTTGAACCCCCAAACCAGCTACCACCATCCTTTAAGTCACCTTTTACGACACGCAGAGCGTACGTTGAGGAAACTCAAAATTTTAAGATGTATTTTTTTTAAAACGAATTTGTTTTTTTCAGCTATATCGAATATTTGCATTTTTTTTAATACCTGATCTTCTTTACATTATTTTAGGTAAATCGAAGTCTTGGAAAACAAGAGAAATCCTCAACTCTTTTTAAACGAAACCCAATTTAAAATAATTATTTAACTATGTTTAAAATTTCCAAAGAAATATTATAATACCGAAGAATGAAATGTTTATATTAGTAATACGCATTGTATTGTGTTTTTTAACAGCATTATTTCGATTCTTTCATAAAAATATAATAATAATAATAAGAAACCCAGTAATATATATTATAATATATAAAGATATATATGATATATATATATTATATATATATATTATATATATACGATATCTATAGTATATATATATATATATATATATATATATATATAATATATATATTAACTAAATATATATATATTAAATATATAATATATATATAAATATATATAATTATAGTATATATATTATATATAGTACTATATATATATTATGATATTATATAGTATCTATTATTATATATACTATATCGGGAGAGCGGGAGAGGAGAGAGAGAGGAGGAGAGAGAGAGGGAGAGAGAGAGAGAGGAGAGAGAGAGAGGAGAGAGGAGAGAGAGAGAGAGAGAGAGAGAGAGAGAGAGAGCAGAGAGAGAGAGAGAGAGAGAGAGAGAGAGAGGTTTATTGTGTTCGAGTTTATATATTATAATATAATATATATATATGATGATATTATATATATTAATGTAAATATGATATATTATTATTATATTGATATATACTATATAATATAATATTATAGTATATATATTTATATGGATAGATCCAAAAAAAAAATTTTAAGTATAGAAGATATGGCTAACTATTTTAAATTAAATATGTATCGAAAATTATGTATTACTTGTACATTTTCTATGTTAAATAAATAGTTATATTCTTTCAGTCTTAGTTTATTATTGAAAATGGCCATTTTCTTTCCTTTTAGATTGTAAGGTATTTGCTGATTTGTAACTGTCTTATCCTCCATTAACATTACATATGTTTTTACGAAATCGCTGAGTAAAGTGAAACCATCAGAATTAATAGGCAGAAATCACTGTGCCTATCACGTTTCAAAAAACATTTACAACACCTTGAAGGGGAGATGAAAGTGGTACTACTAGTGGTACTACCAGAGATGTTCCTATGGTACCTAAAATTATATTTCGTCGAAATATTATTGGAACCATTTCGTCTAACAAGACAGGAGGAAGTTCAAAAGAGGAAGAGGTTGAAAATGGTTATTTGACGACGCCTGCTACGTTAAATGTTAAATATATAAGGGATAATAGTTCAGAAACAGACCAAGCAGATTGAATCTAATAAATGTTTAATATATTTATAGATATGTAGTTTGAATTATTTTCATAATGGTAGACTCATTTATTCAATGATAGACTCGTTTGTAAGCACTCACAAATACACGCACACACACAACCTACACAACCTACAGAACATGCACCAAACACACACTACACACACATAACACACACACCACACACACAACACACACACACACCTACACACACAAACCATAGGGAAAACCGCACAATAAGTTCTGATCGAAATTATTCGTACTATCTAATTTTTTTGTTTTGTTTCTCCTGCTGGGACGACTCTTTACCTGGTTAAGCCTTGGTAGATTTTTCACACTCAAAATCTAATACTCATTTTAAAAAAATAGTAATTTAGTCATTTTTATTATTATTACTATTTTTATTTTTTTTTGTGGCAAATGTAGCATCTTAGAAATAAATATATAGTATATATATATATATATAGTATATATATATATATATATAATATATATTATATATATATATATTATATATATATATATATATATATACTATATATATGATATATTATATATATATATATATATAACTTATATTATTATATATATAATAAGGTTAGAAAAACTTAATCGCTAGTTATAATTATTGTAAGTATTACCTTAAAAAAATATTGTTATGGACCTCTGATGTAATTAGAGTATCCTTGAGAATTTAGAAGATATTATACAACCTATTTATTAACGTAGAAATTTATATACACCATTAGCTTTCAGCTTTTTTTCATAGGCCCCAAATTATTTCATCAAATGTTTTCCAAATATTAAAATCAAATATTATTAAGAAAGTTTTGGGATTAATTTTTTGAAAAAAGAAGTGGAGTTTAAAATGTTAAACGTTTAAGATGGGGTCGATTAAGAAGTCATTTTTTTGTATGTTAAAATTTGTGGTGTTGTTAATACAGAAAGATTCTGTAATTTTTCTGAGATGTAGGTGTTCTTGTTTATGATTGGGTGCAAGTGTGTAATATCTATTGTGGTGATTGTGTGTGGCTCTATGTATGGTGAGGGCAGAGTTAGGGTTATCCAAAATGAGATCATATTTGTCTTGGTATTGATAAAGGCGGCGTGTAAGGTCATGGGTTTCACCAATGTATAAGGAGTCGCAATCTTTACATGGGATTTTGTAAACACATTGGGAAGAAGTGAAGTTGTGTTGAGTGTGTAGTTTAAGAATTTTTTTTTGAAAGGGAGTTGTGTTGAGTGTGTAGTTTAAGAATTTTTTTTTGAAAAGGAGGGTATTAGAGGAGGTGACTTTTATGGAATTGGGTAAATTTGTTTTGACAGTGTATTGAATATGTTGTAGGCAAAAAAAAAAAAAAAAACTACAATAAAAACATCAAGCCAAACCCCCACATCTTAGTCTTCCCCTTTTATCTACACATATTCACAACAACTGTCAAATCTTTTTTTTAACTAATTCCATAAAAGTCACCTCCTCTAATACCCTCCCTTTCAAAAAAATCCTTAAACCATTTAGTTATTAACTCAACACATCTGAAAGAGGGCCACGAACTGGCTGAAAGCTAATGTGTATAATAAATTACTTAATAATTTTTAATAGTATTCTAATTTCAAGATATCTCTAGATTAATCAGGAGTTCATAATATATATTTGTTTAGCATTACTTACTATATTATATTTATATAGTATATATATATATATATATACTATATATATTATTATTATATATATATATAATATTATATATATATATATATTTATATTATAGTATTATATATATATCATATATATATATTATAGGTTGTTGCCACCGAACTTCTGTTCCATGAATTTGGGAGGGTTTATTACCTACCGCTGTAGGGTCTTGGCCAGCACAAATTGTGTTACATGTTTTCCTAACCAAGTTGATTATAATATAAAGATTAACCTGCTTAGGTTGTGGAAATTCAAGCCACCGTGGACATGGCTTCTCATCCATTTGAGCGGACCTTCTTTACGCTAGAGGTGTAGGAGAGAGAAAGAGAGAAGAGAGGAGAAGAGAGAGAGAAGAGAGGAAAGGGAGAGAGAGAGAAGACGAGAGAGAGAGAGAGAGAGAGAGATTTTGCTTGCATCAATAGATTCTTCTGTTGTATGTACTGACTATGGTTTTAGCTATGTGTGAATATTGAGATTAGTGTAATTCACTATGCCGTAAACTGTAGTTAAATATTACTGAAAATCCGCTATTGACGCAATTTTTTGTGTCCTTTAGGCGTCATTCGAATCTTTATAAAGATTACGATCTTTAAATGAAAAAAGACCCCTTCTAATCCACGGAGCTACCATGAACTTATATATATAATATCATATATGTAGGTGTATTATATAATATATAACTATTATGATAAATATACGTTTATATATTTATATTAATATATATATCTATATATATATATATTATCATATATTATTATATATATATAATATATATATATATATTATATATATATATATATATGAAGTATATTATATATATATATAATATATATAAATATATAATATATTATATATATATATATATATTTATATATATCCATATATATCATACACTATATACTATATATTACCTCTATATATATTATATACTATAAATTATATATATATATATATATATATTATATAATATTATATAATAATATATATATATTTATATATATTAGGTATAGTGTATATAATATATATTATATATAATACTATAATATATATAATATTATACAGTATATATATATATATATATATATATAATATATATATTATATATATATATATAGTTATATATATATGTTATACTATTATATATATAATATAAATATTATATATAATATATCATATATATATATATATAATATATATATTAAGTTTAGTATATATATATATATTAGTTTATATATATTAATATATATATATATATATTAAGAATAATCATATATATATATATATATGTGTGTGTGTGTGTGTGTGTGGTGTGTGTTTGTGTGGCGTGTGTGTGTGTTGGTTTTGTGTGGAAAATGCAATCTAATACCCTAAATATTCAAATGCTAATTTTTCTATCGATTAGGCTCAATTATACTTAACTATTGCCAAACTCATTTTCATTGAAGAGAACTAAGTAATGGATTCCAGCTAAGCTGGAAAACTTAGAAAAAGGTAAGTTTTCTTTCCCTAGTCTTCGGGGTTGGGGGGTGTTTTTAAAATTCTATCTCATTTCCAAACCTGTTCTGTATGGTCAGGTATGCACGGTCGATTGTGAAACGACTGGTTGACTCTGAAACAGTTCTTGTTGCTTGATCAGTGCCTTATTCTTATTAACATTAACCACTTACTAAACATGTAAAATTTAATTAAATTAAATTAAATTTATAGCAATTAAAAGCGTTAGTTGGTTAGTTAGTTAGTTAGTTAGTTAGTTAGTTAGTTAGTTAGTTAGTTAGGTAGTTAGGTAGTAAGTTAAGCGATTAGTATCTATGTTTTCTTTTTATAGCAGATTAAATCCGAAACATATTGAGGGAAAATTTTCTGATATTTTTCTATATATCTATACTAAAAAATGAAATTATGGCGCTGTAATCTTATCTAATCCTAAAAACTAGGCCAATAGAGGATTAAATGAATTCTGGAAATATGCTAGCAGGGAAAAAATTCAAAATATCAAAAAAAGATTGCGAATATATCCAATCTTATTTTTGATACCCATTATTAATTGAATCGACTTTTTCATATTTAAATATTATTAATAACGACAAATCATCTTTCCTTGTTGCTGACTTCCGTATTAAAGATCAGCTAAGTTCATCTTTGTTCATTTGTTCATATACAAAGATAATTAGGAACTCTTTTGAAGGAAAATATGAAGATTACGAAGACTAAAACTTCTCGTTAAAATTTTTTAGTTATTAGTTATCAATTTATGTAGATTTGTCCACTGAATGTGTGTATGTTTGATATTCTTTTTAACTTTAGTATTATTTATTCTTTAATTTAGTAAATCTTTATTATTAACTTTAATTAATGTTGCTTAATATATCATCTGTACACTCCCTCCTTTATCAATTAGCCCAATGCGTTTGAGTGTGCTAACTTTCGCTAATTTGATAGGTAGCTCTGACTAATTTATTGTATTAAAGTTCGATCCCAGCAGCAAACAAGTAAATTAAGTAAATATAGCTGTATGTAATAGTCGTAAAACTATTTCGGAAATGTAAAAGTGTTCATATCAAAATAAAACCTTTTGAGAGACTTTAGGTTAGATGCTCAACCATACTCTTTTGGTCATAATAACCAGGAAAGCATATTTTGATGGATTTGTTTTCAGTTTTATTGTTTTAAAAATGAAATTCTTAAAAAGTATCTTTTAATTAGGATATTAATCTATCATTTGCAGATAAGTGATAGCTTAATTTCCTAATTAAGCTATCACTTATCTGCAAGTGATAGCTTAATTCCCTAATAAGCTATCACTTTCAGATAAGTTTTAGAATATGTTTCTTATGTTGATATTTTTTAAATAAATTATTAATTTTTAAATGCTTAAATTTATTAAACTCTTTAGTTAGAAAAAGCTTTTTTTAATATTTTTTCCATCTGAGTACTTTTAACTTTCACTTTAGTACTGTTTCACTTAAACTCTTTTTTTCTCTTGAGTACTTTTTCACATTAGCGTTTTGTTCACTTTAGTATACTTTTCATTTGAGTACTTTTTTTT
>JABUQX010099499.1:30000-32500 GCA_015478945.1 Trachelipus rathkii
TCAAGCAACGTTGATGAAAATATTGAAAACGACGAAAAGAGTGATTCATCTTTTGTTCCAGATTCCAAATTATCGAAACAAACAATGAAACGGATTTTTCATTTTATGATAAATTTCTGTGATTCAGAGAGAGCACGCGCGTAAAAGATGTAAAGCTACTGGTGTAGATTGTAATGCAGCCTTTGAAGATATGGGGGAATCTTAAATGCTTGCAATTGCTAGATAGAAAAGAAGTAGAAGAGAAAGAAAAGAGGAGTTTTTGTTTTTTGGGGGTTTTTTTTTTATTTTTAAAATCTAACTCCTTAAATAAGTTTTCAGAACATTTTTTGACTTTCAATGATCATGGGTCCTAGATTAAGAGTTAATAGGACAGCCTTTATCTTATAATACAAATGCATGGACAAAAGAAACACTGAGAAGCTTTGTCTTGCCTTTTAATATTAATTTCAAGCTACTGTCTATACTGACATGATGCAACTGGAAGACGATAACTTCCCTAAACTCTTAGCAGAGATATTTCGGCAATGATGATCTACTTTAAGCTATAGAAAAACCATTGGAATTTCTCCTATTCCTTGTCGCACAAGGTTTTTGAACGTGCAAGCTTAGTGCACCTAGGGCCTCAGAGATCGAATTGGCTGTGAGAAACAGGCATGGAACATATCTGAATGTCATAGAAATTAAAAAATCTATGCCAACTTTCATGCAAAAAACATTGGAAATATTGTTTTTAAAGTGTTTTCTCGTAAATAAGGGGGAAATATTTATATTAATATTTAATTTATTAGGTTTTTATATTATTATTATCGTATTAGTATTTTAAATTTAGTATTATATATTATATTATCAGTATTGGCAGTATTTCTAGGGGCATTAAAAATCTGATGCATAATGTGAAAGTTAATCTCGCTTTTTTCATTTTCATTAATATTTTAAGGGAGAGTGGGCATGCGAGAGTAGGGGGTTCTCAATATAGTATATGTATATAATATATATATATTATATATATATAATATATTATATATATTATATATATTATATATATATATGTATATATATATCATTATATATATACGGTATATATATTATACTTAACTCTGGTTTATGCCACATGATAGTTGGAGGCTTTGGGAGGAATCAATACCACAATAAGTTTTTCCAGCAAAAAACAATTAAGGGAAGGCACACAGAGGATAATGAACGCAATGCACTTATCAGCTTCACTGGGGCGATATATATATAATATAGTATATTATATATATAATGTAATATATATTTATATATAGTATATTATATATATATATATATATAGTATATATATATATATATATATATATATATATAGTATATATACTATAACATAATATATAAATAATGTAATATATATAGTAGTATATTATATGTATATATTATATATATATATATATATGAAGTATATATATATAGTATATATTATATATAGTAATATATATATATATATATTATATCTATATATATATATTATATCTATATCTATATCTATATATATATATTATATATATATATATATCATATAGTATATATGTCGTGAGCTTTCGATCTTTACTAGATCCTCCTTCGGACGCTAAGATTTGAAGACTAAATAAAATTTATATAAAAAAATGTCTTGTTAGAAAAGTTGTTAAAATAATATAAATGGAATTAAATTAGTTAAACTTAGTTTTGATATTTTTGAAAAAAGGTGGGTAAAAGTTTGATGGTGGTTTGATGTTATGAATACCAATATAATTATTATTTATTATTATTATTATTATTATTATTATTATTATTATTATTATTATTATTATTATTATTATTATTATTATTATTATTATTATTATTATTATTTTGTTGTTGTTATTGTTATTATTATTTATTTATTTTATTTTTATTTTTTATTTTTATTTTTATTTTTATTTATTATTATTATTGTTGATGTTGATTGATTATTGATTGATTATTTTTTATTTTTCAATTTAATTAGAATATTATTATATATTTATTTCAATTTTTATTTTTATATTTATTTTATTTTTATTTTTTATTTTTATTTTTATTTTTATTTTTATTTTTATTTTATTTTTATTTTTATTTTATTTTTTATTTCCATTTTTATTTATTTCCATTTTTATTTTTATTATATTTTTATTTTCCTTTAATTTTTATTTTTATTTTTAGTATTAATTATTCATTGTTATTATTCTGTTATTATATTATATTAATTATTTCATATCAATTTAATATTATAGTTATATATATATATTATGATTGTTATTGTTATTATATTATACTTTATATTATATATATTATATTATATTAATATATATTTATTATTTATTATAATATTATATATTATAATTATATAATATTATATTATATTATATTATATTATATTATATTATATTATATTATATTATATTATATTATATTATATTATATTATATTATATTATATTATATTATTATTATATTTATTATTATTA
>JABUQX010099500.1:0-5000 GCA_015478945.1 Trachelipus rathkii
GATGCAATAGTAAATGTTGCAAAACCCACAACTATCAAACAACTTAGGGTATTTCTCAGTCTATATAACTTCTGCCGAATTAACATAGCCGGGGCTGCCCAAATACTTCAACCTTTGACGAAAATGTTGAAAGGCAAACCCGCTTCCACGAAGAAGATTTCCTGGGGGGTTAGAAACTGAGTGAGCTTTTCAGCGGAAGGCAAGCCGGCAATGGTGACATCGCCACCTTGTTGTCTTTCCTTGAGAAAAAAAACTGAGTTGCTATTGCACCTAAAGGTAATCGAGCTTACGATAGCTAGTTTGCGTCTAAATAGGGAAGAGGAATGATCAGACGAAAGGTTCTTCGGGCCACTACAGAACCCGTATTGACTGAGGCAGAGGTGGGTACTACCACGAGTTGGTTAAAAAGAGTTGCTGTGCGTCAGCAACAGTTTGCAAAAAATATGCTTACTTAATTGCCAATAGGAGAGTCAAAATCTGTACCGGCAATAGCGGATTTTAATTCACAACCTATACAGAAAAAGCAGTGCCACGAAGGTGCATAATATTCGGGAGATGAATTTACTGAATTGTATTGCAAATTTTGACGTTTTGGAATTTAAATTGGTCTCTAAAACCAAAAATAAATTAGCAATAATTTTGACAGAATTTGCTAAACAAAAAGGGATAAAATCATGGAAGCTAAAGAATTTCAATTGCAAAATAGCTTGTTTAGAAAATGGAGAGTGGGCGTGTCTCTCTTCTCCGAATTAAATTACCATGGAAACAGGGTTGCAATTGGGGGAGGAGCTTAGTGACTTAAATTCTCTGAATTCCATAGAAAAAGGGTTGAGTCTTTTAGACCAGAACTTCAAAGAAAACAAGAAACTGATGTTACATAAAGAATTTGATAAGGGGGTGGAAGCTACCGGATTAAACATGCCTGTTACAAGGAGTTTCATCCATCGGGACAAGGATTGTCCTTGGCGGTTGATATTCGTACAGGGCCCATTCTAGGAATCTTGAATACCAGGAAAATCTGGTGGATTGATATCATAGGAAAGACATAAATACAAATCATTTGGGAATTAAATGACTTTGTTTCTAAGGGCCGGATTTCGTCTTTAAATATATGCATAGTAAAGTAAAAAATTTCATACAGAGTTGTAATGTCTGTCAGAAAAACAAGAGCATTAGGAAGATATCTCCAGAATTTGGCAGGTTTAAGGAAGTCTCGGAGGAAGTTTACATTGCTGCATGTTGATCTTTTTAAGCTTACTGATATAGTATGGGGTTTAATTATCTGTTAGTCTTCATTGACAGATTTAGCAAGTATCCTTTCGCCTACCCTCTTTAGGCAGGCGACAGTTGATTCGGTATTAAATGTGTTTAGTAAGCGAGATTTTCTGTTCTGTGGCTCGAAGAAAAAAACTCATCTCAGAGCGGGAAAGTCAATTGCACTGCCTAAACTGTTTAATGGACGTGTGTACCTACTCAACATAGATAAAGATTGTCACGACGCTTAAAACTCCCCTAGTTCAAACGGACTAGTGGAAAGGAATTAAATAAAGCCACATAGACACTGGGTGTATGGTTCAATGATATTGCCAATAGAGGGTTAAAAATGGCTGGGAAATCTTGCCTGGGCATCTGTACTGTTTGAGATCAGCCCTTTTGAAACGAACGGAGGGGTCACTCCCAGGTGTTGCTCATGTTTGGCCAGAATTTATCGGTGCCAGGAAGCTTATTACAGAAGGAGGCACTCAGTGCCATGGTCAGCCAAAGTGCCTATTTGAAGAAACTAGTGGCTTTAATGCATAGACCTCTGGCACCACATGTATATAAAAATAAGAATGTGTTCGAAACTAAAAATCTGCAAAGGCCAAAAAGGTCAGCATCACAAAGATCTCTGCAGTATAATGTAGGGAAACTTTCAGAGAGATACTCCGGACTTTACTGGGTATTACGGGTTAAAAAAAAACAAAAAAACGTTTATATCTTAAGCAAGGGAAAGAAGCAGTAGAGAATTTGAGAAATGTAAGAATTTTTCATAACATAACTGAAAAGTATTTTAAACCATGAAAAAATAATAAAGGTTAGATAAAAAGAAAAAAATATATATATTTTAATTTCGAAAGATAATTTGCACACCGGCTTCTTATTCTGAAATGCATTTCTTAGAGTTGGACAGGAGTTAAATTGTGTTGAACTTTATCCTTCCAGAAGAAAAAACATTCTTTTTTCCTTTATTAATACCGAGGACTCAAAATCGGCATGTAAACGGACCGTAATAATGTTTGGAATTAAAATCATTTTGAATCCTTAAAATTTGTGTCACAGTAGTGGGTTTGCAATAGACAGTTGAAATAGTCAAACACTGCCAGAGGGAATTAAGTTGTGTATCTGTCTATATATTTTGCAAAAACCTTCTAAGAAGATGAATTTTGTATTTGATATAATAGTTGTAAATTCAACCGCTCAAAAAAAAAAAAATGTTTGTTTTCTTTCCAGCGATCCCTCACTCTAAAGTCACCACTTGTGAGAGTAGGATTTCCTACTCTCACATATACCACCTGTAAATACTGCTAAAAAGTTTTTCCTGTACACCAAACTGCTGACATGATTTGTTAGAATGTAGGATGGGTATTAAGTCCGCGAGCTGACGCCCAGGGAAAAACGATATAGTGTCTAGAGCGAGGGGAATTTCAAAGGGAGGAGGTTCAGTGAGAATCCCACATACAAGAAGAGGAATGTGTTAAAAGACCGGCACTGTCAAAGCCAGAAAATTAGGTTTTAACTGAGTAATATTGTTGCACTGATCTTTTAGAAATCTTGTTATAAACTGTGAATGAAGTGTTTAAAATTTTTGAACCCTAAGTTTTAGAAGAAAGGGTTATAAGGTGCCATTATATGATAATCGGCTCATTATTATCTATTAAACAGACTATTGTGTTAACTAATTGCTTGATAAACTATTATCGATTTACTTATGGACATTGTTTATGCACCCATTTAATTAATTTAGCGCTTAAAATAAACCATTAAAGAAGTAACTTCTCTTTTTTATCCCCTGTACCTAACTATCCTGTTAATATATATATATATATATAATATAATATATTATATATATATATATATATATATAGTATATATATATATATATATATATATTATATATATTATATATATATATTATATATATATATATTATATATATTCTATATATTATAAAATTTTTGCCGATGACGATGACGATGACGATTAGAGCAAATTTCACCGATGACGATGACGATGACGATGACGATTAATTGAAAAAAACTATTTTTAAATTCTCTCTCTCTCTCTCTCTCTCCCTCATCTATATATATAATATATAATATATATATAATATATAATAGATATATATTATATATATATATATATATATATATATATATATAATATATATATATATATATTATATAATATATATATAATATATATAGGCGGTAGGCAGGGGGTCAGTGGTTCAACCTCCCGAAATTATTTTAACGATCAAAATTTTTGATTCCCTTAAGTCTTCAATAATAATAATGAATAATAATAATAATTAATAATAATAATAATTAATTAATAAGTAATAATAATAAATAATCATTAATAATAATAATAAAATAATAATAAGCAATAGTAGTAATTAGAAAAAAATTAGTAGTTAAATTAATAGTTAGAAAAATAACAATTACCATAGCATTACTTAGTAAAATAATTAATTAATAAAAATAATAATAATAATTAGTTAATCAATGAAAATGAAAAAGATTTATTATGAAATGAGGAGACATGCTTGTGGTCCGGTAACGATTCCTTAGGTCAAGTGGCTGTTTCCCATAAACATATATAAAATATTTAGACCAGGGACTTAAAGGTAAGGTTTCCAGGTTTACATGTTTGCAGATGATAGCAAATTGGGTACCTCAATAAGTGATTAATGATGGAGTATAAAGATTTAAAAAGATAAGGAGGGAGCTGTAATCGTTGATGGATGAAGCAGTTTTATTCCTTCTTCAGATTAATTTTTCTGTTCATCATTCATTCCTCCTAAAACTAAATCTTTCTTTCCCCATAATCCATGGTTCGATCTTGCTTATTCTCTGGCCATTCAGGCTTGAGACAGTGCCTTCGAGTGTGGAGAAATTCTCGTTCTCCTATCACTCCGCTAATTCATTCAGCTAGAAATCGTGGCAGGGATACTCTTCGACGATGAGCAAAGCTGGGTTTCATCAAAGGAAAGTGCGTTACTCCCTTGTTCTCCTACTGACAAATCTTTCATCTGTAGCAACTTCTGTAAATCTTCCTTTCCTCCTTTCTTATTTGATCTGATCATTGTGTTGCTTATTCTCCAACTGAAAAGGCTAATTCTTCGTACCCTAGCTCAACTATATTTCTCTATGTCTCAATACTAGCACTTTTTCCCCCCTCAGTGTTGGAAAGCTCCACATGCGTCCAACCTATTCCGAAAAAGGAAAGCCGCTCTGATCCTTCTAACTATCGCCCTGTAGCTCTCGCTTGTATTCTATCTAAGATCTTTGAAACCCTTCTCAACTCACTTCTTAGATCATCTGGAAACTCACTCCGATCGCCAGTATGGCTCTCGCTGCACGAAGTCTACTGGCGATATACATTCCTATCAAACCGATTTATGGTTTTTCGCTCTTAGGAATACGGGGAGACTTGGGTGGTGCCGCTTGACATATCCAGCATTTGACCGAGTATTTCACGCGTCACTGCTCTCCAAAGCTCCCCCCTCCTTGGTTTCCTCCTTCTCTTTGCTTACTTGAGTTCTAGCTTTCTTCAAATCGCTCAATTTCGGCGTTTGTTGATGGAGCGAATTCTTTCTTTTCTTCAATTAGTGTTTCGCTCAGGGTTCGTTCTTATCTGCCTACTTTATTCCTACTTTTCATTAATGATCTTCTCACCTGCACCTCTAACTCTATCCACTCGTATTCCGATGACTCGACCCTTCATTCTTTAACTCATAT
>JABUQX010099500.1:22500-25000 GCA_015478945.1 Trachelipus rathkii
TCAACGCCGGCTCAGCCACATGGACGGGACGAATGCACACGCAATATTCGTCAGGATTCTGACAATTTGCACATAACATCTCAGTTTGGAATTCTTGTTGTTGATTATCTTACATTTATTTATCGATACCGTTTGATGAACACGCGTGCCACATTCTTTCGAACTGTCTTCCGCAGCTCATGGACGACATGCATCTTGCGAGACATGTTCCAACATGATGGCGCTCCAGCCACCAAATACGGGCGCATCTGAACACAGTCGGATGAGGGAGAAGAGGACCTGTTGCGTGGCCTGCAAGATCGCCAGGCCTCACACCCCTAGATTGTTTTCCTTGGGGGCATGTGAAGGTGTTATTGTACATTAACCCGATCAACACAAGAAGAGGACTGATTCAGCGTTTGATCAAATCAGACACCCCAGTGAGAAGATGTCGGCGATGTAACGAATGATAAGGCACGGGCGAACGCACAGACACCTGTAATTTTTAATAAAATAATTTCAGCAACAACTACCATTTGTTTGCTTGCTCTCGTTCAAAACACATACAGTATGTTGTTTAACAATATCCTTATTGTTACACTCCATCAGCGCTCAGATTTTACGGATATGCACGCACACACCAACATTAGAATACCCCAAGATAATCTCCACGGTTACGAAGTAAGGCGCGTCAAACAACATCACGTGGTTTACGTTACATCAACCGTAACTTTAAAAGAAGTCTTGCTATAAACAGCGACATTTAACAATAAATGTTTATTATCGTTTGTTCTATCAGCACTCTGTGTTTGTCATGGGGTTTGAAGATCTGTATATATAATTTCAACTCATTTATTTAATAGGAATATATGAAGAGCCGAAAAGCTTAATTCCCTGTATTTTCACCTGGAATTGTTTATACAAAGAGTGATTTAATGTTATCAGTACCATTATTACATTATTATTATTATTATTATATTATTATTATTATTATTATATTATTATTATTAAATATATATATATATATATATATATATATATATATATATATATATATATATATATATATATATATATATATATATATATATATATATATATATAAATATATATATATATATATATATTGTAAATAAAGATAATCAACCTCAACTTTGCCCATGTACTGAATGCCACAAAATGGAAGTCCAGAATGCTCATAGTTCCTTTTCATTAAGCAATACGACAAAAGATATGTCCAAAGATGTTCCTAAAAGTTGTGAATGCCATTTCTGCAACAGTTCAGTTTCTAAGCCTGTGAGTGATCCCTCCTTTGAGTTTTTTTTTTTTTTTTTTTTACAAAAGCCCCTTGAACTTATTCTGTGGAAATTATTTTCTACCCGCGTAAAATCAAATATATTTTTACTTTTCACAGCAAATTTCTAGTTCAAGTGTCCTTCCGCCTGATAGTGTTGGTGTTTTGCCTCCACTTTCTCAACCTCAACTGTCACTGTATCCACACATTCATGGCACATCAGCCAATGGTGACATAACTTCTAATCAGAGCTTCGATGATTTAGGACCCTTGCCATCATCATCTTCATCATCATCTAAACCACCAATATTTAATAACCCTTATTTAGTAAGTATATATATTGCATTAATAGAAATGAAGGGGAACTTCATATATTTTAATGAAGTAAAAATGGAGTTTTATTTAGCCAGTTTAGATTTTATTTTACTGTATTTTAATTTTGCAAGGGAGTGGGAACTTTTCTTTTTTTATATTTGTTACATATTTTATTTTTCTTAAATAATAATTCTTGAAATATTTGTAACTGCTTTAAAATTTATCGAAGCTTGTAAACTATAATATGCTTTATGAAATGAAATTATACTATTAATGTTCTTGGTAGGAAATAATGGTTTTGGATATTATATGTTTAAGCTTGTCTTAATTTAGTACATAGTTTTTAGGCACTAAAGTCGGTGGATTTATCTAATCATCTCTGAGATTTTTAAATGTTGCAAGGTCAGATTTTTGCTTAAGTAAAAAATTATCTAAATCCTTTTGGTGGAGAATATCTTCCTTTTTAGTATGTCTGAAAAGGGAATCTGACATGAGAACTGGTTATCAGCTCTGGCACTGCATTATCAAATTACACTGATGATACATAAGTCATTTCCTTGGCCGTTTTCTGTTCATCTGAGTTTCGAATTCACTTATACTTTTTCAATTTCTCTCTGCAAGGACACTGATTCATCACCATTGCAACTAGAGATCCTTCGAAAATATCCTTTCCACTGGTTGCACCTCCCTCAACATCCCAAGTCATAACTTTTGTAAAAGAAATTGCTCGAGAACCCCAGGAAGAGGAATGGAAAAGCTGGAGTGATATCATCTGAGCTGCGGTTCGACATTGCATTTGGGAACTAAGACAGTGATATTAATATTGAAGGGACGGACAATACCTCATGCACATGCTTTAAAACCAACAAAATAATCCTGCAAAGATTTCCACTTATATAACAGCTGGCCACC
>JABUQX010099500.1:30000-35000 GCA_015478945.1 Trachelipus rathkii
GTAAAAGACGTGATTAACTGTCTGTCCTGAAGATACAAATTCCTTGTGCACAATACCACGGCTGTCGAAAAAAGCAATAATCAGTGTTTTCACCTTGGACTTGCTCATACGTGCTTTTTTCGGACGAGGAGAATTTTTGTGTGCCATTCCGCACTTTGCCGTTTGGTTTCAGGATCTTGTCGAAGGCCCTGGTGCTGCTTTTTATCCTAAAATTAAAAATAACAACGAATAAAAAGTAAATCTTGACAAATTTTGACCCTGTTCGCTTTCTGCTCCACAGACAAGTCTTTCGGCAATAGTTTTGCACAAATTTTTCGCATGTGCAAATGGTTCGTTAAAATTCTATGAACTGCATTTTTATCCAAACCAGTTTCTTCTGCAATCACTCTGACACTGAACCGGCGGTCTCTCTCCATCACAGCTCTAACAACTTCCACATTTTCATCGTTTGTTGACGAAATTGGTCTTCCACAACGAGGGTCGTCTTCAACATTTTCTCGGCCCTCTTTGAAAGCTTTGTGCCACTTAAAACCCATAGTTCTCGATAGAGTGGCATCCCCATAAGCTTCGTTTAAAGAAGCAAATGTCTCAGTGGCAGACTTGTTACGTTTCACACAGAATTTGATAGCGTACCGCTGTTCAATATTTACCTGCATCGCAAAAACGTAACGAGGATAGAAAACACGCCCATACACAAAAAGATGATGTGCAAAAACGTAACGAGGTTAGAACACACGCCCATACATAAACAGATGTAGTGCAAGACTGACTTTATAAATCTGGTTAAAACTGGTATGGATATGTAGCATAGGTAACTAGCTACCCACTCGTATACGTCACGGAGGAGCTACATTACTCAGTCGTTCATGGAATATTCAGTAAACTTACTTTTGGGACAGAGGGGTATATAGTGCAGGACGTTGAGATTTGAGCTATAAACACATGTTCACACTGGTGTAAGCTCTTTTTTTTTGGGCGTTGTCATTGTTTTCTTCTTTGCTCCCATTTAGTTTATTACATTTTACATATAGAATATGACTTGAAATATTATATGTATTTCAACAGTTGCTATATGAAAATAAAGTGCTACCAGATTTTATATTTGTTTAAATATTTTTATACATATCCAATGTTTTTCTTTTCACAGGGTAGTGATCTGCTGACAGAACAGTTAATTCGGGAATGGGATTTAGCATATGGAGATGCTCTCACTCCTCCTGGCATGCAACCTCATAACTTTGGCAAATCACCAGGCGCCTCGTTGTAAGTATATGTATATTAGCTCTTGATAATAAATGTTTGATAATTTCTAATATAATTTGTAATATTTTGTATATAATATTTAGTCAGTAACTGGAAACTTTTATTTCAGTTTGGAGTTGTATTAAATTTAGGCATTATTTTTCTATCCTTTTATATAAACCGATGTTATTTTTATTGTCCTTCATCATAAATTAAACATTGATATATGTTGTACCTAATTTTAACCCGCGAAGCTTCATATTCAAACCTTTTAGCCAGTTAAATATAAATTTTACTCTTCTTCTTCTTCTTCTTTTATCTTCCTTCTATTTTTGCTACAAGAATGGGAGTAAGGTGCTTAACGAGCAGAAAAGAAAAGCAGTAGAAGAACATGACATAAGTGGAAAAGAAAGCTCCTTCTTCCATCCCCTTTTTACCCTTTTAGTGAGAACTCATCGTAGTCAGAAAATCCACCCTAAAGCTTCATGGGGGGAAAGCGATGGACCCTCACTATGGTAGATCGTCAATGTAAGTGGTTCATCCTTTGCCCAGGTGGGCCAACCATACCCCTCCCCTCACAACCCGCCATTCACTCCTGTAGTCCTGTTATACACCTTTCTTCTCGCCTCTACCAAACTCACATTTCTCTCCTTCAAACATTCGTTTACTGACTCAATCCACTTTTTCTTCGGTCTCCCAGCCGGTCGGTTCCCAACACACCACTATACATCCGCTTAACCAACCGACTATCATTCATCCTTTCCATATGACCAAACCATCTCAACATACTTTCATTTATTCTCTCATTTACCCCTTTCTTCACACCACACCACACCACTCTCTAATAAGTTCATTCCTCATTTTATCAATTCTTCTCACACCTAGCACACCCCTAAGATTGTTCATCTGAACACATTGAACTTTAGATCTATACTTCTTATTCCAGACCATAGTCTCACTACTATACAATAACACAGGTAACAACATACCCTCATGTAAGACCCTAGCACACTCAAGACTTAGTCCCTTTACATTCACCAACGATTTAATTGCACCAGCCACCTTCCTGCCATTCACAACTTTCCTACTACACTCTGCATCGTCCGTTCCCTTCTCATCCAACATATACCCTAAATATTTAAACTCAGACACTTGTTCCAGCTGCTCACCATCTAACATAACTTCACACTGAGGAGTGTCCTCACTCACAACCATAACCTTACTCTTATCCACGTTTACTTTCAAGCCCCTCCTTACACACCCTATAAATCCCTCTACCAATCCTCTCAAACTCTTTCAGATTCGCCACACAGAACCAAATCATCCGCATATACATATATCCGCATATTACTCTTTATACATTTAAATATTTTGCAACACTTTGGTCTTATGTTTGATTATTGTTTCCGGTGTATATTTGCGCACCCCTTCCCAGTCTAAGGGGAGCCGTGTCGAGGTTGATTATATATATATATATATATATATATATATATATATATATAAAAAGAGAGAGCTATATATATATATATATATATATATATATAGTATATATATATATATATATATATATATATATATATATATATATATATATATATATATATATATATATATATATATATATATATATATATATATATATATATATATATATATATATATATATAGCAGTTATGTAGTATATATAGATATATATATATATATATATATATATATATATATATATATATATATATATGATCTCTGCCAGATTGGGGGGTAGGTGCGTCTCATACGCCAAAACAGAAGTAGTAGAAGAACATGACGCAAGTCGAAAAGAAAGCCTCCCCTTCCTCTTACCGTCCCATTTATACATTTAAGTGAGAACTCGTCACAGTCTGAAGAGTCCACCCTAGGGTTTCACGAGACTGCGACTTACCTTCGGTGTGGTATCTCTTCAATGTGATCATCCCCTGGGCCAGGACAACAACTATACTCTCACAAAACCCGTCATTCACTTATATTATGCACCTTTCTTCTCGCCTCTGCCAAACTCACATTCCTCTCCTTCAGGCATTCCTTTACTGACTCAATCCACATTTTCAATTCCCAGCAAATTCACCACTATACATCCGCTTAACCAACCAACTATCATCCATCCTTTCCAAATGACTAAACCATCTCAATGTACATCAAAAAATGGATTGAGTCAGTAAAGCAATGCTTGGAGGAGAGGACATAATAGAGTGACGACGGTTTGTGATAGTATGAAGGTCCACCTGCTAAGAGATGAACCCCACATCGAGATGTTATATGAGGTCGTCGCGGTCTCGTGAAGCCTCAGGGGATTTTCTGACTGCCACGAGTTCTCAATGGGGCATGAGCTTTCTTTTTGACTTGCTTCATATTTTTCTACTTCTTTTCTGTTTCCAGTGCATGTATCGCACATTACCCTCAGTTTGTTGAGAGAAGTTGGGTGATGATTACTTTTTATATAGATATATATATATATATATATATATATATATATATATATATATATATATATATATATATATATATATATATATATATATATATATATATATATATATATATATATATATATATCTTTCTTTCTTTCTTTCTTCACCTTCCTCTTTGCCCCAAGATTGGGGGTAAGGTGCTGTACAAGCATCGGAAAAGAAAAGCAGTAGAACATGACAAACGTCGAAAAGAAAGCCCAGCCTTACCGCCCCCTCTGTACCATTAATTAGTGAGAGCTCGTCACAGACAGAAAATCCACCCTAGAGCATCATGGGACCGTGACGGACCCTCACTATGGTAAATCGTCAATGTAAGGGTTCATCCCCTGGCCCAGGTGGGCCACAACCATGCCCCCATACAAAACCCCGCCATTCTCTCCTATCATGCACCTTTATTCTCGTCTCTGCCAAACTCACATTTCTCTCCTTCAGACATTCGTTCACCGACTCAATCCACTTTCTCTTCGGTCTCCCAGCCGGTCGGTTCCCAACACTCACCACTATACATCCGCGTAACCAACCAGACTATCATCCATCCTTTCCATGACCAAACCATCTCAACATACTTTCATTTATTCTCTCATTTACCCCTTTCTTCACACCACACCACTCTCTAATACGTTCATTCCTCTCTTTATCAATTCTTCTCACACCTAGCACACCCCTAAGATTGTCCATCTGAACACATGAACTTTAGATCTATATCTCTTATTCCAGACCATAGTCCTATAATATACAATAACACAGGTAACAATATAATTTCCTCATGTAAGACCCTAGCACACCAAGACTTAGTCCCTTTGCATTCACCAACGATTGTGCACCAGCCACCTTCCTGCCATTCACAACTTTCCTATTTTACACTCTGCATCGTCCGTTCCCTTCTCATATCCAACATATACCCTAAATATTTAAACTCAGACACTGTTTCAGCTGCTCACCATCTAACATAACTCACACTGAGGAGGTCTCACTACAAACCATAACCCATTTCCTTATCCACGTTTACTAAGCTCCCTCCTTTTACACACCCTGCCAAATCTTCTACCTCAATCCTCTCAAACCCTTCAGATTCGCCACATTGGTGAACCAAATCATCTGGCATATAGGTAGGGCACCCTCCACTCATCTCCATTCTCCACCATTCTAAGACCATTTCCTGCCATCCCCACCTCGAATTCTTTTATAACCCCCATCCATATGCAAATTGAATAACCAAGGAGACATAACACAACCCTGTCTTTCTCCCGCTAT
>JABUQX010099500.1:37500-40000 GCA_015478945.1 Trachelipus rathkii
CCGCGACGCAAATACCAAGAGCAGGGTCGGGGCCCTCCCGGAGAGATGAATCTACCCGTGGTTCCCTGGAATGCCGAGACCCCATCCTCTTGGTGCAGTATACCCTTGGGGTATTCTTTAGTTAAAAACAAAATTTAATAGAAAGTCTATTTATTTTAACTTGAGTAACGTATAAGGTCTCTAAATGAGCCTTCTACTCTTCTTCATTCTATTAACTGTCATTACTTTTATTTTTATTTTTACATTTTCAAATCTTAGAATTTTACCAGGATTCCAAAAATGTATTCCTTTTCACTTTTAGCTGTTGTAGTTTTTAGATATGGATTGTGGCTCTTCTAAAGGCTTTGTGGACAAAGATAAAGGAACTCGTACACAAAACATTGAACGTACATATCAAGCAATAGTGTTAATTTATTTTCATATATAATTTCAAGGTGCTGCTCTTTTTCACTTGACTGAAAATTTATCTCCTTAAATAATGTTGTTTACCCTTGTTTTGGCCACATTATAAAAATAAGAAGAGCTTCCTGTCATTATTAATTTTTTAAAATGCTTTTTCGTTTTTGTTAATGGTTATCATTCAAGTTGATTGTTGCTTATAATTTAATGTTTTTGTTTTACTTTTTTATATTTTAATATTTATTTGTTTTTATTTTAGTTTTTTGGTAATGTTATATTGAAACGGTAATGACATTTCAAAATTTTAACGAGAAAAAAAAAAAAAAAAACACAACAGCTACAGGAAAAGGAATACATTTTTGGAATCCTTGTAAATTTTAGTTAACAAAAAAAAAAAAAAAAAAAAATATATATATATATATACATAAAAATTGGCTATTTTTTTTTGGGGGGGGGAACTGGGACATAGTATATATATATATATTATTTGTAAAGGTATTACACGGCAATGTAGGGGGCTCGAGCCGACGGGAACACAGGGGGACGTTTTCCATACCCCGTAGGGGAGGGCGGAGGAACCCCCGCGACACCCAAATACCAAAGAGCGGGGTTCACCCTCCCCGGAGGAGGGGAATTAGTCCTACCCGTAGTTCCCCGGAAGGGACCCCGACTCCTACCATCAGTGCGGTATGCCAGCAGGGTGTTACTACAGTTAAAAGTTTATTTTAATGAGTAACGTATAAAAAGTGTTTAAATAGGCTTTCTACTCATATTACTATAATAATTATTAACAATAATTTTTTTTTTTTTTACATTTTCTTAACTAAAATTTTACCAGGATTCCAAAAATGTATTTCTTTTCCCTGTAGCTATTGTAGTTTTTGAGATTTTCCGCACTAACATTATGCCAGCATTCCAGCAATGTATTCCTTTTCCCAGTAGCTATTGTAGTTTTTGAGGATATGGTTATTGAAATCTTCTAGGGTGACTATATATATATATATATATATATATATATATAATAATAATAATATATATAACCTATATATATATATAATAATAATAATAATAATATATAATAATAATATATATATATATATATATATAATAATATATATATATCTATATAAGGATTAAAATGTCTATATGAACAATAAATTTTAAAATTTAATATTTAAATGACAATAATAATAATAATAATAATAATAATAATAATAATAATAATAATAATAATAATAATAATAATAATAATAATAATAATAATAATAATAATAATATATATATATATATATATTGAAGGGGTTAGGTGAAGTCTCAAAACCACCTTCAATTGAAGAATATGAGATGTTGAAGAGAGTGAGCGTTGTCACGATGAAGTGGCGTTTCTTCCCGGAGGCTTAGGTTTCATCAGTGAGGCTGGCAGCCTCCTGCCCCAGACGCCACAGGACTCCCCCCAGTGACAATGCCGCGAGCACACTCCGCTCTCCGGTCCTGAAATGATGTCGGGTCAGCTGTCAGGTGAGAGCTAGGTGTGCGCACATTAAGGTCACTGAGAAGGCTTCGACCACTCTGTACTCTTACTGGCAGTTGGTCCGCACCTGCAGAAGCTTGAGTACGGTACAGGCGGCACAGGATGACCGAACAGAGTGGCGCCCAGCAGAAGAAACTTAATTTGATGGATGTTCGGCTGGGTGGTGTTCGTTGTGCCACAACAGTGGCACATGTCACTCTAGGGTCACCAATTTGAAGGGGTAAGGTGAAGTCTCAAAACCACCTTCAATTGAAGAATAAAGATGTTGAAGTGAGTGAGCGTTGTCACGATGAAGTGGCGTTTCTTCCCGGAGGCTGCTTAGGAATCATCCAGTGAGGCTGCTTGGCCTCCTGCCCCAGGCGCCACAGGACTCCCAGTGAGAATGCCGCGAGCACACTCCGCTCTCCGGTCCTGAAATGATGTCGGGTCAGCTGTCGAATTTGGCATAGGTGTGCGCACAGTGGGTCACTGAGAAGGCTTCATTCCACTCTGCCTCTTACTGGCAGTTGGTCGCACCTGCAGAAGCGAGGTACGGTACAGGCGGCACAGGATGACCGAACAGAGTGGCGC
>JABUQX010099500.1:45000-47500 GCA_015478945.1 Trachelipus rathkii
AGTTCTTTATATTTAAATGGTTTTCAATATCCATTGAAATTTAATATTTTATACTTTTTAAACTTCACGGAAAAAGCTAAATATAAAAATAAATTAAATTGAATTTTAAATAGAAAAAAAGGCTTGAATGGCAGTTCTTGCTGCATAATAGAATACGCAATACCAACTTTACATCTACTCTTTTTTTATTGTGGTTGGCGAAATCATAAAGTACCAATATTACTATATATATACATTAGATGATTTAATCAGCTAAACCATTTTTCTCTTCTGCTTCTCCTTTCTCTTCTGTTATTTCACCTTGCACATATAACCTTATGCTGTCTGCTCTTACTCCTTCTTTCGTTAAAACATCTGCTATCTGTGCTTTTGTGTCTATCCATGTAATGTTATTTATTTCTCCCATTTCTATCATTTCTTTAATTACAGCTATATCTATTCTCAGTCTTTTGCTCGTCACACCCGAAGTGGAATAGATACCTTTACTCAGGGTTTTGCTGTCAGTCTTTATTTCTATAGGTACTTTTTCTTTTGTAATTTCTTTCCATATGTTTTTCAGATAAATAGCTGTCTCAGCTCCTTCAATTAAGGCTAAAGTTTCTGCTTATATTGTAGATCTCGCCACCCTCTTTGCAACACCCGACTTCCAATAAATTGGACACTTTTTGTTATTTTCATCTACTAGACTAATTATGTAACCTATTTGTGATTTCTCCTTGTTGACATTACCCAATGAGGCGTCTGTGTACACTTCGAATCTAATTCTACCTTCTCTCAACTCCTCCATTTTTACTTTTAACTTATCTCTTCTTATTTTTCTAATTACTCCACTAACTTTTTTCATATCCTTCTCATAAGCTATCTTATTTGCTTTGCTCAAGTCACTCACACTATAAGCAATGTCTGGTCTACCATGTTGACTCACCCAGTTTAGTTGTCCTACTAAAGATCCGTAGATCTCATCATCTGTTTGCATCTGACTTATATACTTTTCTTGGCTCAACCATAAGCAACCTTCTTCTTGATTCACTTCTACTCCGATGTATTTGAATAATCCTTGTTCTTCTGTTCCTATTTTTAATTTTTGTTTGATTGCCCCTATGACTTCTTTTTCAAAAATTTCATTTCCTCCATAAAATAAATCGTCCACATGAGTACACATTACACCTATTAACTCATTATCCTTTTTCCAACTAAATATTGTTGGATCTAAAGAGCATTTTTCTCCACCTACTTCTTTCATCGTTTTTACCACCTTATTATACCAAACTTTAGCTGCATCTTTCAATCCATAAACAGCCTTCTTTAACTTCCATATTTTGTTAGTTCTTGCTTCTTTCGGTGGGAATATATAAACTGTTCTTTCAATTTTGTCTCCTTGTAGATATGCTGTTTTAATGTCCATGGTTTTACATTTCCAACCATATCTCTTTGATATACCTATACATAATTTTAAGGTTTCAGTAGCACATGTTGGTGCATCTGTAGAATATTCTTCATCTTTTTCTTCGAATCCTCTCACTACTAGTCTTGCTTTACAAACCCTTTTTCCTTCTTTCATTTTTTCTGTCACTATCCATCTAGTTGTTAGAACTTTTTGATTTACCACATTTACAGCTTCATACACGTCATTTTCAACCCAGCTTTCCAACTCTTTTACTTTTGCCTCTAACACCTTTTTGTCTTCAAAATTAGCTAAAAAAACTTCTTCCTCCTCTGGTATACGAGTGATGTTTTTCCATTCCTTAAAATCAATCCAGATTTTTTGTCCTGTCTGTAAATTCTCCACATTATAGCAATCATTCCAAGTCTTGCTCGTAGCTTTTCCTGCTCTTCCTATTATTTTTACCTCTATCACTTCCCCTTGATCCTCTTTTCTATTTGCTCTGTACCTCTCACCTTCCTTCATAACCGGTATTTTCTCTTCTATTTGAACTTCTTCTCTTTCAAGTTCACTTTCTCCTTCTTCTTCATTAATCCGGTTAAAACTATGTCTCCTCAACTCTTCTTCTTCTTTTTCTTTAGATTCATCCAACTCTTCCGATCTTTCTTCACCTCCTTCGCTCTTCTTCTCTTTCAATTTTCTTCTAATTCTTGTAAGATGTATCCTATTTACCTCTCTAATAGAGCCTCCATGTTTCACCACCACCGTTTTTCCGTCTATCCCGATGATTCTTGCTGGCCCTCTCCATTCCTTCTCATTCTCCCTTTTATAATAAACTTCCTCTCCAATTACAGCTTCCTCCACCTTTTCTACTAATGCTCTTTTAATTTTTCGCTGGCCTCTTGTTTTACGTGAATCTCCCTAGCTTTATGCATTGCTATCAAATTCTCTTTTAGCATCTTTTCTTCGTTCCCTCTTTCTAAACTAGATGGTCTATCACTGTTTATCACGTTCGGAATGCTTACATTCCTTCCAAATACTAATTGGTTTGGAGAAAAACCGCCTTTCATCATTAGACTGTTTTTAGCAGCTAAAGACCAATTTAAAGATACTTCT
>JABUQX010099500.1:52500-60000 GCA_015478945.1 Trachelipus rathkii
TTCTTTCTCATTTTCTCAATCATTTGTTTCAGTTTAAAGATTTGATCCACACATCCTCTACCACTTCTAAACACACATTGTTCTTTACCAATCTGTCCTTCAGTCACTCGACGCACTCTTTTGACCATAATACCAGCATATATTTTTTCAATTTCAATTTCAAAAGCTTTATTCAGAAAAGAAAATTTATATTATTTACATAATCCAATATTTTACAACTTCATTATAGGAATTAATTATAATAACATAAAATAATTTCCTTAGTATCTGAAATGGGTCTACTAATTGCAACACAGTGTCGTGTCCTTTGAGACCCGAAATATAATTAATAACTAACTATAAAAATGATAATAATAATAATAATAATAATAATAATAATAATAATAATAATAATAATAATAATAATAATAATAATAATAATAATAATAATAGTAATAATAATAATAATCCAATCAATCATCATCTCGCCTCCGTTTTTTATCATTTCATCAGTAATTTCATCTATATCTGCAGATTTACCATTCTTCAACTTTCTCACTCTTCCCATTACCTCCTCCTTAATAATGATCTCATCCCCAAAATACCTATTCCTTCTTGCACCATCATTCCTACACACATTCACTATCACCTATTTATTACTGCCAATGTTATGCATATTTTCGAAGTGTTCCTTCCACTCTCCCCTCTCTTCCTATTCCCTTCTAAGTCCCCATTCATCCTCCTTCCAAACTGTTCATTTACCTCTCCCCCCCCCCCTCCTACGTATGCAGCTTTTAGTATTCCTTTTTTCCTCCTTATTTAATTCCAAACGTCTTTCTTTTGAAACCTCATCATTGGCTTTTAGTACATTCAACCACGCTTCTTTTTTACTTTTAACCGCTTGCATCACCTCTTCATTCCATCACTCACTGTTAACATTCTTACTTCCTACTTTAGTACATCCACATTTTTTTTTGCACTGCTAACAACTGCTCCTTTCATTTGCTTCCATATTTGTTCAGTTTCAACTTGTTCACATTCAACTGATTTACTTGCGAGCGCTCTTAAATACTTATCCTTATTACCTTGTTCGATTAGCTTCTCACTCTTAATGCTACCCACTTCCTTCCTTTAACACCTTCCTCTCCATCCAAGCCCCACTAATTAATTTTACGTAAAACAACATAATGATCCGATAATCCCATTCCTAACCCCCTCACTGATTTAACATCCAACACATGCTTCAACATCTCCTTCACCAACACAAAATCGATATATATATATATATATATATATATATATATATATATATATATATATATATATATATATATATATATATATATATATATATATATATATATATATATATATATATATATATATATATATATATATATATATATATATATATATATATATATATATATATATATACTCCATTTTTTCATTAGACCCTAGTATATATCTGTTATTTTTTAGTTGTGATATCTTACTCAATTTATCTGACCTTTGGTATTTTTTAAGTACTATATGAGTCCTAGCCCATTTCCCCACTTTCTGGTAATCCTTATTTCTTTTATTATTTGTCGGTGTTTATTTTAATACACCTAATCATATCTCCTCACACTATTAATTCTTAATTCTTTTATTTTTCTTCAGTTTTCATTTTAATACATTCTTCTACTCTTCCACTTTATCTTCACTTGATGCTGTTACCATTCATCACTATCTTTCTTTTTATGTATGCTCTATTTATTGAATGTGATTTTGCACTAAGTTCCTTTAGGTTTCTTTTCTCCTATATTTATCGTGTATCATCTGAACTCAATTAATAACATTTGTTTCTTTTAAAAGCTTCTCTCTTCTAGTATTTTATCATTTTGGTTCACTAACTATTATCTTTATAATTTATCTTTATGTCCTTCTAGGTAATTGTATGTTACTTTTTCCATTATATTCTTCAGTTATCTTTTCTTTTCTCTGATTAATAATAATAATAATTATAATAATGTTTCAATTATCTTTATAGTTCCTTCTGAAAGTGACTTCACAGATCCAGAAGAATGGAGTAGTGGAGATGAAAGTGATGGTTTCAGCTCAAGTTCTTCAAATAATCATAAAGATGCTCATTGTGACTGCTGTTACTGCCACATGTTGCAGAGTAAACCTGTAAGAACTGGAAATTCATTTTGAATTTTATAATTGCTGTTATGTAGAACTTTATTTTAATTAATAGTTAAATTAAAAATTTCTTTTGTTGGAAAATCTTTGTTAGAATCTTATTTATTCTGATATCATCATCATATTCTTCCTCTCAAGAAAGGTTTCACTTCGTTTGGCTTTTAAACTTTTTTTTTTCTCTCTCTCTCTCTTCAGACTTTCTCTAAAAAAAAATCTTGCCATTGTGCAATTTTTTGTTTCCAATTCATCTTTTTGTTTTTAATTAAAGTAAGAAAAAATGATGTGTTGGGTTGCTAGCTCTGTCACCCTATTGAATTTCCATCATTCATATCCAAATTCATAATGAAGAAGGTTACATAGTCAGAAAATATTTTTTTTCATAAAATTTGTGGTATTGAGAAATTAACTTACCATGCCAGATTTGATAAATAGTTATTATCTCAGTTAGAATCTTATTTATTCTGATATATCATCTGAACCCAGATTTTTTTATTTATAAGAGTTTTCTTAAAGAAACTGGATTGAAATATTGTTGCTCCTTCACATATTTTATTAAGATTTTAATTATTACTTAATTTAAAAAAATTGATTTTTAATAATCCCTCTATTCCTACAAGCTAAAATTCCATAAATCTTTTTATTTCTTCTTTTCTGACATATGGAAAGGCAAAATAGTTTATGAAATCAGTTTTCCCTTGTTATTGTGAATGCTTATTGAATTTACAGTTAATCTTTCAGTTTAATTTAAAGTTAATTTGTAACTTTTAAATAATTTTCAGTTAAGTTTTTTAGTTACTTTATTTTTTGTTAATTAGTGCATGTTTAAAATATTTTTTTGGGGGGGAAAATGGTTGAACTTTAATTCTTTTAACTTTTTAACATATGTAGTATTCGTCAGAGGTACAAAAGACCAAAGGGAAATCATTATTATCATCATCATCATCATTTTTCCCAAAATTGGGGTGATGTTCTCAACATACACCGTAAATAGAACGTTGTAGGAAAATATGACATAAGTCGAAAAGACAGCCTTCCCCCTTACCGTCCCCTCCAAACCCTTAAGTAAAAACTAGTCGCCGTCAGAAAAAATCCATCCTAGGGCTTCATGAGACCCGACAGACTTTCGCTGTGCTATCAAAAACCCCGCCATTCGCTCCTATTATGCACCTTTCTTCTTGCCTATGCCAAACTCATTCCTTTGCTGACTCAATTCACATTCACCACTATACATCCGCTTAACCAACCGACTATCATCCATCCTTTCCATAAGACCAAATCATCTCAATTACTCTTGTTCACTCTCATTTACGCTTTTTTTTCCACATCACACAACTCCCTGTTGTGCTCATTCCTCTTTTTGTCAATTTTAGCACCTAACACGCCCCTAAGATTGTCCATCTGAACATATTATACCTTTGATCAATACCTCTTATTTCAAACCATAGCTTCACTACTATACATTAACACATGTAACAACATACACTCATGCAAAATCATAGTTTCTACACTTACCCTTATCACCCTTACCCTTAAACAAAGGTACAATAAACTTATTTCCCTATAGGATGTATTCGTCACTCCAGCAACTCTTTTTAGGTGGACTGTGAAAGCAATTATAATTAAAATAAAATTATGATTAAAATGGATATTTTAGTAATCATACTGGAGAAAAGATGAAGCACTTATTGAGTGCTTTATCCTATTGCCAATGCTTTCTAATATCATGCCATCTAACATCTGTGTTATAAACCACATAATTTAAATAATTCATCTGAATGTATTTTATATCCGCATTGCAAGTGTCACAACTACAGGGTAATGCTTCATCTAAAATCTTTATACTTCTCTCAAATTGAGATTATAATAAATATTTTCATTTAAGTTATTATTATTATTATTATTATTATTATTATTATTATTATTATTATTATTATTATTATTAGTAGTAGTAGTAGTAGTAGTAGTAGTATTACATTACATACAAATAACTAGGGAGAATCACAAAAGTTAATGAAATAATGAGAGTCGACAATAAACAAATATGTTAAGGGCTGAGTTTTATTCTCATAGTTTTTGTGGATTTTGGAACCCAATCATAGTTCTCTACTGCAATTTCATCCCTATTACTGAATTAGATTCACTCTCCTAAAAAAGAAAATCAATATTTAGCAAATAAATTAAGATTTAACTAAGCTTACTCCAATAAACAATAGAGTATCATTCGAAAATATTTTGTGCTCTTCGAAAATTTAGGAAACATTCTAAAAATAGTACCCTAGATTGGTTAGGGATTTGGGTTTTGCTCACGCATGGTATTGCAGAATGAGAGAAAGCAGCCCAGGGATATATTTTACTATTAGAACAAAACTAAGATATAAAGAGAAGAGGAGATAAATATAAGGATTATAGAAGAACAACCCGAAGAGAAAAGACTGTGAATCACTTTGGGGAAGAGGAAAAAACTTTTTAGAGATGGAGGAAAATGCGAGTTATTACTCGAGGGAATTATGAAATAGGCTGACCAGAATAGAATTGACTAAAGATTAAACCCGAAATCTGGAAATGAAAATATCTATACCAAAGTATAGTTATGTTGATACTGTGCTTAAAGATTAGGTTTAAAAATAAACTAGTTTAAAAATTTAAAATGATCTTGCAAGTTTTGGTACAATGTAGTATTTTGGGTTTTTAGTAATAAATTAGATTAGGCCCTGGAAATTTCCCCTGGTGTGGGTTGGTGGGGAATTTT
Source organism: Trachelipus rathkii (assembly GCA_015478945.1). Lineage (NCBI taxonomy): Eukaryota > Metazoa > Arthropoda > Malacostraca > Isopoda > Trachelipodidae > Trachelipus > Trachelipus rathkii. The sequence goes on from JABUQX010099500.1 coordinate 57,413, forward strand.
TCTATTGTTCAATTGAAGGTAAATGTTTAGGTGAATTCTAGAAATTTTTTATACTATTAAGTGGGGGCTCCCCACTTCTATGGTCTGAAGAAGGTTTATATTCTCTTTGGTTACTATAGGTTATAGGTTAAGTGGGTTGCGTGTAATCTACCCACCTCCTTCATATATAATGAGAGAGTTTGGGGGAAGTTGCTTATAGTGGAAAGTTTGTTGGGTTTGGTTAGATTTTAATGGCAAAATTTTTGGGGGTGGGGGGCATTGGGAAGGTTGAAAGATTTTGATGAGGATAATGTTTAATTCATGTTTGTTTGGTAAAGACTTTTTTTTGTTTCCATCATTGGGTGGTTGAAAAATTGAATTATGAAAGGATTGTTTGGGTCCCACGTTTAGTGAATTGCCTGTTTGTGAGGTGGAGGGTGGTGGCTATGTGTAAAGGTTAGTGAGTTATATAGTATAAGTTTTAGTAGTGTTTATGATTTTTTTTATGGACTTGTGGTGTATAATAATTATGGAGTTTTCCCGAACACAAAATTTTTTTGTTGGCATTCTCCGGATTACTCCCTTCGTCTTATCTTTTGACTGTGGTAGGTCTTGACCGTTTATCAAATGTTTTTATTAGGAAAAATCTAAATTTGGCAATTCTGACTTATGAATTTTATTATGAATCAAGTAATAATGGTTAATATATTTAGATTTTGTATGTTTATATGAGTTGTTTTATTGATTTTGTTATATGAAACTAAATTTGATTATATTTGTGGATGGAATGCCACAATTACTTGAAACAGAATATCCAGTTGCTGATGGTAGAGAGTTGGTTTTTTGTTGAAATTGTTGAACAGTGGTTTTTTGTGGGATTTTTATACTTGAAAATCACAAATTTTATAAGGCTATTTGAGTGAGATAACAAATTTTCCCTTTTTTTCTCACTGTTTGTTTATTTTGCAAATTGGAGCACAAAGTAAAAGAATTACAAGGTCTAAAAGGGGGTTTTTTTCCCTATGCAAATATAATTATATATTTATATTATATATATAATATAATATAAATAATATTAATATTATTATTATAATATAATTTCTTTAAGTAAGCGTTGTCTTTTAATTAATAATCTCATTGTGACTATTAACTGAATCATTTAACATAAATACGAGTTTCATATACAAATATTTTCTATTATATTATATTATAATTTATTAATAATATATTATAATTATATATAATTATTTTAATAATTTTTATATATATTAATTTATATATAATTTATTACATATATAAATCTATAATTTAATTATATTTTTTTCCTATTTTCAGCTGGAATTAGTAATGTGTATTATATTTAAATATTTATATTTATATATATATAGATTATGAAATATATTATTATTATTAATAATATATATATTAATATTATATTATTATAATATATTATATAATAATATAATAATATAATATATTAATATATATATATAATAATATATATATTTAATATAATAATAAATTATATATAATATATATTAATATATATAATATATATTATTATAATATATATATATATAATATTATATTAATATTATATATTTAATATATATAATATATATAATATTATATTATATATATATATATATTAATTATATATATATATAATAATAATATAATTATAATCCTATTACTGTTAAAGATTAGAATGGAAATTATATTTTAAATATTTATATATATTATATATATTTAATATATATAATAATATATATTTATATATTAATATATTTAATATAATATATATATATTTATTATATATATAATTATATATATTATATATATATATATATATAAATATATTATAATATATATTAATATAATATATATATTATTATATATATACTAATATATAATATATATAATATATAATATATATAATAATAATAATTAATATTAAATATAATTAATAAATAATATATAATACTAAAAATAAATTAAAAATATATAATAATAATAAAAATAATAATAATAATAATTAATAATAAAATAAATAATAAAAATAAATAATATAATAATTTATAATAAATAATAAATTAATAAAATAACATAATTAAAAATATTAATAATAAATAATATAAAATAAATAATAATAAATAATAATAATAAATAATAAATAATAATAAAATAATATTTAAAAATAAAAATATATAATAATAAATAAATAAGTTAAATATAATATAATAAAATAATAATATAAAATAAATAATAATAAATAATAATAAATAATAATTAACTAATAAAATAATAATATTATTCTAAAATTAATAGATTAAATAATACTAATAATAATAATAAATAATATAAATAATAATTAAAATAATATATAATAATATAAATAAATAATATTAAAATAATTAATAATAATAAATAAAATAATAAATAAAAATAATAATAATGGAAACAACCCAGGATATGTAATAATAATATTTAAAAAAATAATAAGAACAATTAATAATTTAATAATAATAATAATAATATTTAATAATTTAATAAATAAAATATAATAATAAATAATAATAAAATAATAATAATAAATAATGATAAATAAT
>JABUQX010099500.1:67500-70706 GCA_015478945.1 Trachelipus rathkii
ATGAGTCTTTCTTGAGAGAAGATATCACCATTTAGTCGACCGTAAAATTCATGTGTTATTTATGACTTTAGCAGCTTTATCTATATGTGCAGCCTCATCTTTGAAACTATAAAAACCACATGCCTTGAGATGAGATTGTTTAGCGTCGTCTGAATAATTTAACAGATGCTCTATATAACTTCTATAAGGATAATTAGCAGCTGACGCACCTAGTGAAGTTCCGTTAAGATAGACTTCAACCTGAGTGAAACATGTATACAGGAAATTTGATTCTGTATATACTATATGGTCGTCACCCGAAGGAAGATCTGTACCATCAGGTTTTGTCAATTTCGTTTTTACATATAAAAACACATTAGATGGATCTAGGTATTGATCAGAAGTGCCTGGAATATTGAACTCTAGAGGAACATCTGTATTGGTAATTGAATGCATAGGATTAACACTGATAAAGTTGGAATCGCTTACGCTAATCTGGGTAGGGTTTATGGAGAAGAGATCCAATTCACTCTTACAACAATCAGGACTAGAAGGATGAAGGAAATGCATCTTGTATGTGTGAGCTCTGATCGTATAATGAACATTTTCATGAAAAACATTACTTATATACAGTAATACGCAACTCATGTAAAAGTTAACAGCTAGAAATTAAATAGCAAATACATCAATACATGTTTTCTTTAGAGATTTTTTCAGCTTAGGCTTTTTCTTTATGCATCTTCTTGTTCCCTCGACGCTTCGACCTGACCCATTTTACTGTCTTATTTTTACGCTTAACATCAAAATCCAACATCTCATCTGAAACATCGGCAATATGTCTTTTTAATGATGCACGAGGGTTATCTCCAGCCGCAATATCTTGAATAGTATGCAAACCTGTTCTTATAGCTTTTTTACCTATATATTCCCCACCTCTCCTGAGTAGAGGCCTTGCACTTCTCCATAACTTGGCAAAAAATCCACCCAGACCATACCCCCTCTGCATTTTTGACCCTCTGAACACCCTTTCATCTTCCATTATTACAGGAACGTCTTTCTTATACTATCTTTACACTGTGAGAGTATGTTAATGAATGAAAAAATATAACTGACTACACCTCTTATATATAATCCATTATGCTGTAGTTACTGCATCTGTTTCTTTCTAATATGAACTTTGCACAACAATGCCCCGTATGTAAAGGGGAAGGGATTTCCTTCTACATCTTTTATATGTACGCGTACAGAGTCAAAATTTGATCTATTCAGAGGAAGATAATGAACATTAGGAAATGTTATAAACTTTACTCTCTTTGGGAAAATATACTACTCCTAATAAAGGAGCTTTAGTATTACCTACATATTGATGATCAATTATATTTGTATATACATAAGCCATACCTGGATGGTTGAGCATCTCGGAGGGGGTACATGTATAATGCAGTACTCGGTCTGCTTCGTCGTTTTGTTCATGCCGAGTCATGGGGTTATTCTCCACAGATAGTATAACCCTCTTCAACATAGTAGGGATATCATGAAGTATATCCAACTCACCATCACGTTTACGGATATGTCTACGTTGCCATGGTGATCGTCTGAGAAAAAACATATCACGGTCTCGCAGGTTTACACTTACTTTTGATCTTAAAGATATTATTACTTTATCTTCATAGGTACGCATATCAGTTTTGTATACCAAGTCCTTACACATAATACTCATATCAAAGAGATCGTTTAAATAACTAAAAATAGCAGGCACCGATTTAAAATATGCCCTCCGCAAAGCAAATTCTTCAAAGAAGTATTCCTTTGTGCACCAAATGTAGTCGTATTCAGCTTTGTAGCAATTGTAGTCCTTTTCAGATCACGAGTATCTTTCACTTGTAATATAGTTTCAACACATTCTACACTTCTGTACACCTCCATCCAGAATAGATTGTGAGGTAAATTTTCTATGTCAGTATTTAACATCATTTCACATAATCCTACTTCACATACCTCTCTTTCAAAACTGTATAGGATTTACATTACAGCGTTTTGTAAAAATCCGCGGAGTTTCATTATCGGATGTAATCCAAAGAGGCTGAAAGACGGAGAGTTAATAGAAGGATCTACACTCTCCATGGTTATAATGCCAACTCAATTAATGATTCTTTAATTTCATTTGCTTTTAATATAAGTAATTAAAACTTAGCAGGGTAACCCACCCATTTCACCAAATACTGTTTAGTTCGGCCTCGACCTTTTGAGCCTAATATTTTTTCTATTTTATATACATTACTTTTAGGATTAAATCGTACTTTCTGTATTTCCTGTTTATAAAATCCTCCTTTTATCTTTTCACCATCTAAATCTTCCAGGTAATATAATTTTAAACCATCAGTAGGGAAGCTACGTAATATTACAACTTTAAAATTCTGTAGTCAATCCAGCTTCGTATCTCCTTTTTCTAACCTAATCACTATTCGAGATAACTCTTACATAGTCATTTCACTTTTTCTATCTGAATTATCTTTAATTTTCGCTTACTTTTTTACACCTGTTGTATATCAGGTTTAATCCAGATTTAAACATTTCTAAAGAGTTGTCTTTTATAGGTAGAGGTAGGGGAGGAGGGGAGGACGGGAGGGGAGGTAGGAGAGGAGAGGTTAGAGGGGAGAAGAGGGAGGGTTAGGGAGGAAAGAGGGGAGGGAGATGGAGGGTAAGGTAAGAGGGGGAGAAAGGAAGAGGGGGGGGAGGGGGAGAGGAGAGAAGTGGAGAGAGGAGGGTAAGGAAAGGAGAGTGGGAGGGGAGAGGAGAGGGAGAGGAAAGGGAGAGGAGAGAGAAGGGAGGGTGAGGGGGTAGAAGGTAAGGGGGAGGGGAGAGGAGAGGAGGAGAAGAGAAGAGATGAGAGAGAGGAAAGGAGGAGGTAGGAGGAGGTTGGGAGGAGAGAGAGGGACAGAGAAGATTTGAGGAGAACGAAGAAGAAGGAGATAGATTTTTAGAGGGAGAATTTTCCCATCCAGGAGAAAGGAGAGAGGAGGATTTTCGGATAGTGGCAAGGAGAGGAGCCGAATAAGGCGGAAATTTAGGAAGAAGAGAAAGAGATGGGCAATTAGAAAAGAGAGAGAAGAAGTCGTAAAACCATCTTTCAAATTAGGAAGACATTTTTACGCGAATGTCCATTTGGCCCCTACCGTGAGTAGTAAGGAGGCCAAAGCATGCGTGCTCGTTGATACAGGATCATC
>JABUQX010099501.1:0-5000 GCA_015478945.1 Trachelipus rathkii
AAAAAGCAAAAAACAAAATTAAAATGAGTATAACATTATTAGCATGAACTGTTTTTTTTATTATGAAAAAAGAAAAGAATTATTATTATAAGTTTATAACTAATTTTTCTTTAAAGTCTAAGACTTATTGTTTTTTTTTTAATAATTACGTTCCAAAATCATCTCAAATTGCAACAATAAACAGATTATAGATAAATAATTTAAATTGATTTTATAGACTGAATGGCTATTAACCGCATCCTCTATTTTTATTTATAATAAATAGTTAGTTAACATAACGGCAATATCTAATTTAATTCTTTACAAACATGGAATAATCTATATATATTCTCTCGCTTTATAAAGAAAATAGATAATAATCGTATAGTGACACTTAGAACAAATCTAATATATAGTATATTATATATTTTTTTATATATTATATACTATATATATACTATTAATAGTATATATATATATAGTTATATATATCATAATATCTATGTATATATATAATATATATATAAATATAAAGGAAAATCTTAAGAAAAATAACTAACGAGATAAAATTTACGTCTCAATTCTTTCATTGTTCCCTTTATTAAAACTAAAAAAAAATTTACAAATTATTAAAAACAAAATATAAAAAAAGTATTGAAATACAAAATAAAAAATATAAATTCAAATAAAAAAGGCAGAGTGGTCGACAATTCTTTATTCCTTTTTTTAATCAAGTATCAAAAATATTAATTATTTCCAAAGCAAGTCCTTAATATGATCTGATATAAATCTTTTTGTGATTGGATTAAAATTGAAAAATTCTTCTGAAATGTTAAAATTACTTTTTGTAGAAAGATTTTTCAATTTTGATCCAATTGTCCTTTGAGCTTTTTGTGTTTTAATTAAATTCTGTAAAAATTTTTTTAGTTCTGATGAGGGGAACAAGGATATAAGTCCCGAAACGTAAACTTTATCTCGTTTAGTTTTTTTTCTTTTTTCGTAAGATTTTCCTTTATTTATTTTAAAGTGGTTTTAAAAAATATTTTAATAATAATACTATATATATATCATATATATTATTATATTGTATATATTATTTATATATATATATATGATCTGTATTTTGCGGGTCTCGGGGGTGCGGTATGTTGCTGGTCACGCCTGAATCGTGATTGATCCGTGAGCTGGCTATATATTATATGATATATATATATATATATATAGTATATATATTATATATACTACTATATTATATATATATATACTATATATATATATATAATATATATTATATATATATCTATATTATACTATCTATAATGATATATACTATATATAACTTATATTATATATATATATATAATATATATATATATATATATATATATATATATATATATATATATATACTATATATATATATATATATTATATATAATATCATACTACTATATATATACCGGGCTATATAAATATATACGTGAACTATATATTATAGCTATATAATATATATACTAATACTATATATATAATATATATATATTTATACTAGTATCTATATATATTATATATACTAGTTATATATATATATATATATACTATATATATCATATATATTTGGGTTTTACACAGAACTGACTAATGATATATATTATATGATATATATAGTTTTTATACTATAGTAGTGTTTAAGAATGGTTATGACGTATATATATATATATATACTATATATTATATATATATATATATAAGTATTATTATACGCTACCCGTGAGCTGATACGTACCATTAGCATCGACTCTGCAGGAAGGAGTCGAGGCTTTCATGGATGCTTGGATTCTACTAAAGTCTTGAGCGAAATAGACCTTCTTATGGGTGGACCAGGCAGGGCGGTCAAAATTTTCATAAGGGACAGGCAGAATGATTTAGGTCGAGGGCACCTAAATTTTCAGCAACTGGACTGCTGGAAAAGTAAACCTAACACCACGTCCCCCCAAAAACTTGCCCCCCCTCCCCACCCCCTTTTCAAGACCACCCATCCCAGGAAAAAAAAAAAGAATTCCCCTTTTTTTTTTTTCCCTTTTTCCGCCTTTCAGCATAGGAAGGAATTTGTTGCAATCTTGTTCATAAATATAATAACACCTCTCCTAGTTTTGTCGGCTGTAGAGCAATATTTAAGTATTGGTGGGGATATTTTGAGGGCAAAGAGGGTATATGCCTTAACTGCTTTTAATTTTGAGGACCCTAATTTTTTTGAAAGGTAATATGAATCTCTTGTCCTTTGAAGACGACATTGAGGAGGAAGGTAGAAAATCTTGAGATTTTTGTAAATATTCTTTCAATTTTTCATATAATATTATAAATAAAGTTTTTTTGTAAAGGGATATATAGTCTATTTAGTATGTTAATATTAAAATCTTTTGGTGAAGTCGGCAAATTCAATTAGCGGGGGAAAATCGGTAGCGGACGTTGCGGACTTGCGTATAGCGGAGGTTTTGATGGTCTGAATAAGTGCGGAGGAGCGGTAGCGGACTACGTTTTCTCGAGGTGTGGGCGGAGGTGCGCTAGCGGACTAGCCCTAAATGAGCGGGGTGCCCACCTCTGAATATTATATATATATAATATATTATAGTATTATTATATTATAAATATATATGGCTTATATATATATATTATATAGTTAGTATATTGATATATTTAGCACGGTCGTGTAAACTATCAGATGTGATAGACGCGTGTGTAGATCTTGTTTAGTGAGTGTTATATACATAGTATTATATATTTATAACGTATAATATATAGTATATATATTATATTATATATATATCTACTATTATAATACTAGAGGGTCCATGAATTTTTTTTCATGCTACACAGTAGTGCTGAACTAGAGAAACGGGCAGGTCCTACCATAAAAGACAAATTATATACTTTGGACTGCAGCCGAAAATTACTAAAGGATGGGATTTACTTTTTTTTTTTCTTTTTTTTTTTTTTGGATTATTCATCCGAAAATATTTTATAAAAATTATTTCCCCCCCCATTTAGGGGGCTCAAGCCGACGGGGGACAGTTAAAGTAATACCAACCAAAGTGTTTTTGGGGAAGTAAATTTTTTTTTTTTTTTAACTTCAAGGAATACCTACGGGTAAACCGCAAAAATGGCAGGAATCGGGGTCTCTCGGCCTCCCGGTGGAACGTCCGGGGGGGACTGTTGTCCCCCCACTGTCCCCCCCGTCGGCTCGGAGCCGCCCTAAATGGGATGAATCATAATTTTTTTTTTTAAATTTTCGACGAATAAAAAAAAAAAAAAATACTCAAAATTTTCCGCTCTCTATGTATATATATTAATTTATATAATATATATATATCCTTAGTATATATATATATGAGATATATCTACTATATCTATATATATATAAGTATTATAATAATATATATATGATTAATATAAATATATTATATATATATAGTTATTTATATTATATATATATTATATATAATATATATATATATCACCTAATATATATATATGACGGTCCTTTACAAACATATTCTATATATCAAATTCTAAAAAAAGATGAGAAAAAAAAAAGAGCTAAGCTTATTTTATTTCTTTTATAGCCTCATACAAGTAAAACTACAAAAAAAAATTGTGCGTATTTTCAAAACAGATTTGTTAATATTTTTGAATATATTTTGAAAAATTTAGGATCGTAAAATTCAGATTCCATATTTCACAGGTTTACCAACTTTAAATAGCATAAATTATTTTGAGGGCTGTGGTTTACTATATTCACGAAACTAATAGTATATATAGTATATAGTTATAATATTAGTTACTAATAACAGTAATAGTATTTATATTATATACTATTTATATTATAGTATATATATATATATATATATTATACTATATATTATACTATATATACAATAATATATATGTAATATATATATATATATATATATATATATATATACATATATATATATTATTTATATATTATTATATATTATTATATATTATATATATTATATATATTATTATGTCAAGCATTGTATTGCGATTTTTTTTATGAGCGCTAACTTTAATTTATAAAATTATTTGCATTTAAGCTGTAACTTTAAAATTTTTATATCGTTTTCTAAACATCAAGTATTTGCATGACATAATCAGTACACAAGCTCTTAGGAAAAACACATATTACACCTATGACACTGATCAAAAGTTTACGTGACGTCATTTCTATGGCGTCACATTTTGCATTTCATTTTCTTTTTGTAACCTCTAACTTTAATATTTAAGCAATTTATTCATTTAAATTGTAACTTTAATAATTTTTTGCCGTTTTTTAAACATCTAGTATCTGCAAAGAAGAAAAAAAAAGCAAACACGTTTGCCTAAACAAATCCTGTTGTATTGTTCATGCGACGTCATACATAGTACTCATTTTTTTTTAAATGTTAAATTCATTTTATTTATTTAAGTTGAAACATTCATATTTTAATACTTTTTTTTATTTAACTAAGATTTATATATCACGTTTTCCTTTTCAAACGATAACTTTAATTTTTATATATTTTTAACATTATATATATACATATATATATATATATATATATATAATATCATAATATATATATATATATATATATATATATATATATATATATATATATATATATATATATATATATATATATATATATAATATTTATATATTTTTAACATCTATATATATATATATATTTATATAAATATATATATATATATATATATATATATATATATATATATATATATATATATATATATATATATATATATATATATATATATATATATATATATATATATCAATCTCCCATTCTTCTTGTACACTTTATTTACCGTAAACTCACAAATACTTTGCTTGGAAATAATTTTATTAGTTCTGCCACCCTTTCTCATAAAATCTGCGGCCTCAAGCAACGCATACATAGAACGTATTACACTTGTTCTAAATGTAATTCTTTTAA
>JABUQX010099501.1:10000-17500 GCA_015478945.1 Trachelipus rathkii
GGGTACTATTTCCCCCCCTCCGGGGAGGGTCTCCGGAACCCCCGCTCATTGGTATTTGGGTGTCGCAGGGGTTCCTCCGCCCCTCCCCTATGGGGTATGGAAAACGTCCCCCCTCTGTCCCCAATCGGCTCGAGCCCCCTAAAATCGCTGATTCCAAATATGTAATTTGTTTTTCTGTAAGTGTCGTACTTTTCGAGATACCATTTTTTTTTACATTCTAGTAATAAGCTTTAAACGCTGATTCCAAATATGTATTTACTTTTCTTGAAGGTAATGTGGTTCTCTCTCTAGGACTCTCTCTCTCTCTCTCTATCTACTCTCTCTCTATATACGTATCTATTCTTATATATATATATATATATATATATATATATATATATATATATATATATATATATATATATATATATATATATATATATATATATATATATATATATATTGACAACAAAATAATTAAATGTTGAACAAAATGTGGTGCTTTAAATAATTGAAGAAAGAAGTGTTTTTTAGTAATATCTGAAATATTCCGGGAATTTCTGAAAAATTATAGGGCATTTTTGATCGATTTGAAAAATGACCAAGCCATTAAACTTGTGCCTATATATATATATATATATATATATATATATATATATATATATATATATATATATATATATATATATATATATATATATATATAACTCTTTAAAAATGACCAAGCCATTAAACTTGTGCCTATATATATATATATATATATAGGTTCTTTTTCGGTTAACCCCCCACAACGATATATCGATTATTTTATAATATCATTGTTCCATATTAAAATATAATTTTGCATAACATTTCTATTCGATCATTTAATAATAATTTATTTATTTATTTATTTTTTTTGGTGAAGTTTAGAATCTAGAATCAATTTGTTTAATTTAATTTCTCACAGTGTCTATTAGTGAATTTATTCTTACTATAGTTGCTATTTATGAAAGATGTCTTTAATAAAGTTAGTAAGAGATATTAACACTAAAGAAAAAGTTAGTCGTTTAATGTTGCAATCATATTTATACGAACAGATGTGGAGAAAAAAAAATAAAGGAAATTACCTATTTGAGGAGATATTAAAAGAAATAGTCAAATAATTTCCTTCTTAAATTTAAGACATATAAATTAAATTGTTTAGTTTACTAAAATAATCGATTAAATTTATAAAATAATCGATATATCGTTGTGGGGGGTTAGCCGAAAAAGAACCTATATATATATATATATATATATATATATATATATATATATATATATATATATATATATATATATATATATATATATATTATATATATATATATATATATATATATATATATGCTCTATATATATATATACTCTTTCCTTATATATATATATATGTATACGGTATATATATTTTTTTTTGAGTCAATGTACAGAACCCACCACGGCTCACAAAAAAGCGGCCATACTGGGCTGAAAAATCAGCACCATGGGAGGGTCCTGTCATACATGCATTTTAATGTTAAACCCAGAAATCATCCTTGTTGCTCTACGCTGCACTCTTTCAAGCATATCTATGTCTTTTCTTAAATAAGGGGCCCAAACTTGTGCACAATACTCTAATACTGGCCTAACATAGCTATTGTATAGCTTACTTATAACTTCCTTACTCTTGTAAACAACATTACGATTTATTATACCTAGTATCTTATTTGCCTTATTTCTTGCTTCCAAACATTGGTTAGCCACTTTGAGATTACTGCTTATAATCACACCCAAATCCTTTTCTTGGTCTACAGACTCGAGCCAATCACCATTCATGTCATAGCTAAATCCTTTATTCGAGTAACCTAAGTGAAGAACCTTACACTTTTTACTATTAAAATTCATTTGCCACTTATCCGCCCAACCAAGAAGTTTATCAAGATCATTTTGAATCTTTATGCATCCATCATTATTTCCAATTGAAGTTGCTACTTTGGTATCATCTGCAAACTTAGAAACCTTACATTTTAGACCCTGATCTAAATCATTTATATAAATGAGGAACAGTAGTGGTCCCAGTACAGAACCTTGTGGGACACCACTCTTCACCACTTCCCATGATGACTTATTGCCATTTAGCATTACACACTGCCTTCTATTACACAACCACTCTTTAATCCAACCCTGTACCACTCCACCTATTCCACATTGCAATAACTTTTGAATCAGCCTTTTGTGGGGAACTTTATCAAAGGCTTTGCTAAAGTCAAGATAAATAATATCAACTGGTTCTCCTTTGTCAATGCAGTCAGTAACATAATCCATAAATTCTAAAAGGTTTGTTTGACATGATCTCCCCATTCTAAAACCATGCTGAGAATCATACAGTAATTTGTTATCATCCAAATGTTTCTCTATATAACTTTTCAGTAACTTTTCCAAAATTTTTACGACCAGAGATGTTAAGCTAACTGGCCTATAATTTCCCAAATCTCCCTTACTACCTTTCTTATAAATAGGCACAACATATGCAGTTTTCCAGTCATCTGGTACCTCACTAAATGTTAAGGAACGTTTAAAAATCAAAAACAATGCCTTTGCAATACTGCTACTACCCTCTTTTAGAATTCTACCATATATACCATCAGGACCTGCAGCTTTACTTGGATCAATATGTTCTAGTAGCGATTTAATTTCTTTTACATCAAATTCAAATTCTGTTAGTCTATTTATTACATGTAAACGAGAACCACTAGTTTCCAAACCACCAGCGATTAAAACAAAAAAAGTTGTGTGTACAAATGTACATTTATCTGATATATGTGTGCTTGCGTCTGATTTAAATTCTATAAAAATATGTCAAGAGTATGATAAAATTAACACAGATATTAAATAATAATAAAAAAAATAATCTAAAAAAAAGACTACTTGAATATCACTTATATGGCTTCACTGAAGTGAAAAATTTTATATTTATAATAATGTTAAATCTCACTTCCCTTAAATTTGGGATTTTTAAGTTCAAGTAGCGTTTTATAAAATAGTGGCTCTATAAAGCTTACAAGATCCTATATATATATATATATATATATATATATATATATATATATATATATATATATATATATATATATATATATATATATATATATATATATATATACTATATTCATATATATATATATATATATATATATATATATATATATATATACATATATATATATATATATATATATATATATATATTATGATAATTATATATATAAAGGGCCTATCCTCCAATTTCAAAATTTTTACACAATACTCTACAAATGTATTAAAATTAAAGATAAACTTAAATTTAAGTGTAAAAAATGCCTTTAACCAGATTTAGCAACTTTTTACCCTTTATATATTAAATGTTAAAATTGGTAATTATTTAGATAAAGGGCTTCACCTCCGATTTTCAAAATTTTTGCACAGTATACTGCAAATGTATTAAAATTAAATATAAAATCAAAATTAAGTCCTAACCTATTAAAACTAACCTAGCCTTACTAAACCTAATCTGACCAAATAAACTGAAAATAAATTTAACCTAACTAAAAAAAATTAACAAAAAAAAAACAACAATCACAGTAAATAAATAAAAACAGTTAAAAAAAACAACAACAATCACCTTATTAAACAAATCTTTAAACACTTAAAACCAAAATAAAAAAATGCGATAAAACTAAACCAATAAATTATTAAGGTCAATCAATAAATATTAGGGGAATTGCTTAAGGTTTTAGTGTATTTTCAGATGATTTGAAAAACTGTCTGTCATTTAGACCTGTGCCTATAAATTTATATGAAATTTTGTTGAATTTGGATTCTTGGTTGCTGTGTGTTAAGAAAGAAAATGTTTTAACTTTATACCTATTAAAAAGGTTATAAATATTTTTTGTCATTTGTGTGTATGTGTATCTTGAAATGAAAGAAGTAAATACATATAAATGCATAGGTTAATATTATAAAAATGCCATTATAAGAAAATGTTCATACTTTATATTTATATATATAATATCAACATTTTCAACTTATGTGTATTATAAACTTTTACTACAATATACATTATTAATGAAAAAAATTATCTTTGAACTATAATGATATGGTCCATTTCATATTGATTCAGAAGATGAAAGCTAGTGGAAGAAGGTGCATGATTTCTGGAATTTTACCTAGGTTAGGTGCAGGTCAGGAATGGGGGAGTAGGGCTTTAGGTGTAAATGAAAGGGTTAGGAAATTATGTATTTCAGAAAATATTAGATTTTGGATTTGTGGAGAGAATTTCTGGATAAAGATCTTTTTGCAGTAGATGGAGTTCACTTGAGTTATAAAGGTGTTGAGCTTTTCAGTACCAGTTTGGAGAATTGTTTATCAAAAAACTAGGTAAAGTTGGGGGTGATGGGCTAAATCTCGATCCAAATAATTGTAATGGTAACTGTAATGGTGATGAGATAAATTAAACTAGCGTCGTTACAGGCTCAAATAAAGATGATAGCAATAAAAATAACAGCATTTCGAATATCAAATGCTTTTACACAAATGCTCATAGCCTTAGAAATAAAAAGATGAGCTGATTAGTTATACCATAAAGGAGAATCTAGACATTATTTGCATAACTGAAGCATGGGTTAATGAAGAATTGTATGGAGACTCTTTCAGGAATATGAAATAGATGGATATTCACTTTATTTATACCAGCGTAAAGGAAAGAAGTGTGGCACTTTATATTAAAAGCAATATTCAATCTGTATTAATGACTGACTTTAAAACTAATCATGATATTGAATCAGTATGGGTAGATATCCTTATGTACAATAAATCATACAGAATAGGGGCATTTTATAGACCTCCTGGCCAGAGTCAAGAATTAGACGCGGAAATGGTGAAAGAAATTGAGACAGCATGCCACAATAAAGAAAAAGGTATAGTCATAATGGGTGATTTTAATTTTCCTGGCATTCAATGGAATTCCTTGTCTAATATGGACCATAGTAGTTCTGTATTTATAAATTGTATACTAGATAACTTTTTGAGCCAGATGGTCCATGAACCTACAAGACATGATGCACTATTAGACTTAATATTAACTAACAATGAAAGTATGGTGGATGAGGTTAGAGTTGAGGAGAATTTAGGACTTAGTGACCATAATATAATTAGATTTAATATAAATGTGATATCTGGGCCCAAATTGCAAGTTAATAAAGAAAAGATCATAGATTTCTGAAATGGCGATTTTATCAAATTTCGAGACATGCTTAGTACAACTGACTGGGATAAAGAGTTTAAAGACCAAAACTGTTTTATCATGTGGGAACATTTTAAGCAAATTTTAATGGATATTCAGTCAGTATGTTTTAAAGATAAACCCATTAGGGTGACAAAGAGAAAACCTGTTTGGTGGAATAGGGAGATAAGAGTGAAAATTAATGAAAAGCGTAGATGTTTTAAAATATTCACGGGTAGTAATAGGAGGATGATTTAGAAAATTATAGGAAAAATAGAAATGAACTTAACCAGTCAATAAGAAAGGCAAAGAGAGGCAGAAATTAATTTAGCAAGGAATAGTAATAAGAACCTGAAGAAGTTTTTAGCTTTTATAAATTTAAAAGTAAGAATAGGACAATTGGTCCAATTAAAATTGATGAAAATTTAGTAAGTTCAGATAAGGAGTTGGTCAACATTTTCAATGCTTATTTTGCCTCAGTGTTTACTGAGGAAAGATTAGATAATAGTTTGGAGACTAATAGTTCTTGTATGCATGCTACAAGTAGACTTACAGAATTTGAATTTGATGTAAAAGATATTAAACGTTTACTAGACCATATTGATCCAAGTAAAGCTGCAGGCCCTGATGGTATATATGGTAGAATTCTAAAGGAGGGTAGTACCAGCATTACAAAGGCACTGTATTTGATTTTTAAGCGATCTATAACATTTGGTGAGGTACCAGAGGACTGGAAAATAGCATATGTTGTGCCTATTTATATATAAGAAAGGTAGTAAGGAAGATTTGGGAAATTATAGGCCAGTTAGCTTAACATCTCTGGTTGTAAAGGTTCTGGAAAAGTTGCTGAAAGGTCGAAAAAAAAATTTGCCGGCACCGCAGCCCTGTATTGTATGACTCCCAGCACGGTTTCAGAAAGGGTAGGTCATGTCAGACAAACCTTTTAGAATTTATGGAATACATTACTGACTGTATTGACAGAGGAGAGCCAGTTGATATTATATATTTAGACTTTAGCAAAGCTTTTGATAAGGTTCCCCACATAAGGCTGATGAAGAAGTTATTGCAATGTGGTATAGGTGGAGTGGTACATGGTTGGATTAAAGAGTGGTTGTGGAATAGAAAACAGTGTGTACAACTAAATGGCAATAAGTCATCATGGAAAATAGTGAAGAGTGGTGCCCCACAGGGCTTAGTGCTGGGGCCACTATTGTTCCTCATATATATAAATGATTTAGACCAAGGACTTAAATGCAAGGTTTCTAAGTTTGCAGATGATACAAAAGTGGCCACCACAGTTAGGAATAGTGAAGGATGTATAAAGATTCAAAATGATCTTGATAAACTTCTTGGGTGGGCAGATAGGTGGAAATGAATTTTAGTAGTAAAACTATTAGGTTGCTTTCACCTAGGTTACTCAAATAAAAGCTTTACTATGATATGAATGGGGATTGGCTTGAGTCTGTGGACCAAGAAAAGATTTAGGAGGTGTGATTATAAGCGGTAATTTGAAAGTAGCTAATCAGTGTTTGAAGCAAGGAATAAAGCTAATAAGATGCTTTGGGCATAATAAATCGCAATGTTGTTTACAAGAGCAAAGGAAGTTATAAGTAAACTGTATAATAGCTATGTTAGGCCAGTATTAGAGTATTGTGCACAAGTTTGGGCCCCTTATTTAAGAAAGACTTAGATATGCTAGAGAGTGCAGCGTAGAGCAACTAGGATGATTTCTGGGTTTTGAGGGTAAGAGCTATGAGGAGAGGCTGAGTGAGTTAGGAATGTTTTCCGTAGAAAGGCGATTTCTCAGAGGGGACATGATACAAGTCTACAAAATATTTACATCTATTGATAATACAGAGGCCAATAAATTCTTCATAGTAATAGTAGAGCACGGACGGAAGACCAGGGGGCATAATAAGAAAATTAAGAAGAAAGCATGCCATCTTGATATAAGAAAGAATTCTTTTAGTAATAGGGTAGTTAAATTTTGGAATGGTTTGCCACAAGAGGTTGTTGAGTGTAATTCGATTGCAACATTTAAGAAAGGGTTGGATAGGTATATGGATGGGTTGGGTATCATATAGTATATCTAGACGAGGCCAAATTGGCGGGCTTTTAATTACAGTAGTTATTAATATTAGATTGCATGTGTGACATAAATTTATTGTTTAGGCATGTGGATGGTTTGGGTATCATATATCCTTTTTTTTTTCTTCTTTTTTGACTAAGCCAAATTGGTGGATTTTTAGTTACAATAATTT
>JABUQX010099502.1:7500-10000 GCA_015478945.1 Trachelipus rathkii
GAGGAGCGCTAACGCTAGACTGGGGTAAGTGAAAAGTGGGTTCCGAGAGTTAAGAGAAATGATGGATGAGGTGGGTATAGGGGGTGAGCCGTGAGCGCTGCGAAGTAGTGGTATGGGTGTGTGAGATAGTAGGGGGGGAGCACGAGCGACGTGTGGTTGGCGAGATGAGGTGTGGTGAAGGTGTTGCCTGCGGTTGCTGTTTTGAAGTGTAAGGTGGTTGAGGAGTGTGGAGAGGTAGCGAGTGAGAGGGAGCGAGTGGAGGAGTGAGAGCGGAGTGAGGTGTGAGAGAGAGTGAGTGTGAAGAGAGCGAGAGCGTTGGTAGAGGCAGTGTGGTGTGTGTTGTATGCACGCGAGGGTGGAGCGTTGAGTAGATTAAGATAAATTGTTGTTAAAAGAAGAGGAGGTGTGGGAAAGAGTGCAGGAGAGTAGGGAAAGGGGTAGAGAGGAAGAGAAGAGAGAGTTAGAAGAGAGCTTAGTGTGTTTAGCGTTGCGAGAGCGCGAGAGGTGAGCTGTAAGTAGGTGGAGATGGAACGTGGTGAGGTGTGTTTTTCAGTAGGGTGAGATGTGTTACCTGTGTTTCATTAGTTAACAAAGACGTGGTGCGAGCCAAAGAAGCGTGAGGGAGGAGAAAGTGTTGGGGACGGATGGTGAGCGCGCGATGGGATGAGGAGTGAGTGAGGTGGAGGTGGAGGGTAGGGTAGTATAGTAGTAGGTAGTAGGTGAGTGAGTGAGGGGGTGAGTGATAGGGGTAGTAGGTGATAGGTGAGTAAGTGAGTGGTGAGGAGTGAGGGTGAGGGTAGGTGGGGAGGGTGAGGGTAGGGGTGAGATGAGTAGTGGAGGTGAGGTGATGGAGGAGTGAGGAAGGTAGTAGGGTAGGTGATGAGTGGGGGGAGGGGTAGGTTAGGGTGAGTAGTGTGAGGTGTAGGTAGTGAGTAGGGTAGGGGGGGTGAGTATAGTGAGGTGATGGAGGTGATGTAGGTTATAATTAATTTTTATATGACATATTAATGTGAGAAATATTTATATAGATGAATATAATTTTATTAGTTGTTAGTTGATTTTGACAACTTCTCTATTATTATTATGTTTATTATAGTCTATTTTATGTCATTTTATGATTGTTGATAGGTGTGTTGGTGTTATTTCTTTCTATATATAGTCTATAATATTTATGTGTTATTATTCTTATTATTATCGTTTTATTTAATATTTTATTTGTTTCTATATTTATTTAGTTTATTTATTATATTTAATTATCTATTTTGTTTATCTCCTTTATCAATGTTGCTATAATTGTTTTGTGATATTATATAGAATTCGAGTGGATGGCAGGAAATGTGTTTAGATTGGTAGATGGAGAGTTGATTTGGAGGGTTCCCTAAACCTATTATGCTGATGATTTGTTCTGTGTGGTGATATCTGAAGAGGTTTTACATGATTGGTGATTGATTTGTTAGGTATGTTATAATAGGAGGGGTTTGAAAGTATAATCGTAGTATTTAAGAGTAAGGTTATGTTGTGAGTGAGGACAGCCTAGTGTGAAGTTATGTTAGATGATGAGCAGATGGAGCAAGTGTCTGAGTAAATATTTAGGTATGTGTTGGATGAGAAGGGAACGGATGGATGCAAGTGTAGTAGGAAAGTTGTTGAAATGGCGAAGGTTGCTGGTGCAATTAAATCGTGGTGAATGTAAAGGGACTAAGTCTTGAGTGCACTAGAGTCTTAACATGAGGGTATGTTGTTTACCTGTGTTTAATGTATGGTTGTGAGACTATGGTCTGGACTAAGAAGTATAGATCTAATTTCAATGTATTCAGATGTACAATCTTAAGGGCATGCTAGGTGAGAAGAATTAATAAATGAGGAATGAACTATTTAGAGAGTGCGTGTGTGAAGAAGGGGTAAAATGAGAGAAATAAATGATAAGTATGTTGAGATGGTTTGGTCATGTGGAAAGGATGAATGATAGTCCGGTTGTTAAGCGGATGTAATAGGTGGTGAGTGTGTTGGGAAGCGACCGGCTGGGAGACCGAAGAGAAATTGGATTGAGCCGGTGAACGAATGTCTGAAGGAGAGAAATGTGAGTTTGGCAGGCGAGAAGAAAGGCATAATAAGAGAGAATGGCGGGTTTTGTAATGGGGGTATGGTTGTGGCCCATGGGCCAAGGATGAACCCTACATATTGACGATTTACCATAGTAAAGTCCGTCTCGGTCCCATGGAGCTTTTAGGGTGATTTTTCTGTCTGTGAGAGCTTTCACTAATTAATGGTACAGAGGGGGCGGTAGGCTGGGCTTTCTTTTCGACATTTGTCATGCTCTCCTACTGCTTTTCTTTTCGAGCTTGTAGCGCTCCTTACTCCCAATCTTGGGAAAATAAGGTAGATAAAGAAAAGAAAGAGAAGATTATATATATATAGTATATATATAAATATATATATATATATATATATTATATATTATATTAATATATATACTTATAATATATATATATATATTATA
>JABUQX010099503.1:15000-22500 GCA_015478945.1 Trachelipus rathkii
GTGGGGTTTCAGCTAGCTTAAGGAATTCCTTATTAGAACCTTTTATATATCGAAACTAGATTTATTATTGAATCTAAAAGTTTCTCATAATTCTTCACCCAAAAAGTAAGAAGTATCGGCCAAGTATCGGCCATATTAACCGATACCGATACCGATACCGATACCCAAAAAATGGCCGATACTGCCGATACCGATACCGATACAGATACTATCGGTATATCCCTAATATATATATATATATATATATATATATATATATATATATATATATATATATATATATATATATATATATATATATATATATATATATATATATATATATATATATATATATATATATGAGAGATATATATATATATATATATATATATATTTATATATATATATATATATATATATATATATATATATATATATATATATATATATATATATACCAATAAAGATATATGTATATCTCTATATATATATATATATATATGTAAGAACAATTTAAAATGCAATCAATTTGTTGTTCAACACAATAGGCTAATTCACAGTCATTAATAAAATGGGTGAAAGTTAATATAACAAGTCCCTACAATCAAACACAATTTTCCGGTTCTTTTCAATGAGCCGGAGCTCAAAATGCGACCTCTTTTCTTGTATCTTAAGGCCTTACTGCCTTCCTTCCCTCGAAATGCCAGGCATTTCGCGGGCGGCATAGCAGTGACTCACTCTCACAAAAATAGTGCCATACAAAAGGTTGTTAAATATTTTTCATATATAATAAAATTAATAGTAAAATTTGACATACAGAGCTACTATGAGAGGTGTACATAATTATTGTGAGGCAAGGAGAAATCCTGCCGTCACAAGGTTTTTTTTTTTTTTTTTTTTTTTTTTTTTTTTTGGTAATAATTTGACATTATTATTACGAAACACAAATTCTATTCTTACAATATATTGTTACAAAATACATAAAAGACCTTCTTAATCCCCACCTCGGGGGTTTGACTATTTCAACTCTTCTATCACAGCCCTTCCTGTGACATTTTGTAAGGAACATGCGGGAATTTATTACTACTATTAGTGTTTGGCAGCATCGTTTCGTCTATAGTATTAGATAGAGGAAGAAGACGATTTTTTTTTTTTTTTTTTTTTTTTTGGAAGGATAAAGTATCAATTCAACTACTGTCTAATTCTAAGAATTGCATGCAGAACTAAGAAGCCCCCCTCTAACTCTCAATTTTTTTTTTTTTTTTTTTTTGTTTCTTTATTATTATTATCTATATATATTTTTTTTTTTTTTTATTTAATCTTATTTTTCTCTTGGGTTTCAGCGTCCCTATCGGTTATGTTATGAAAGATTCTTACATTTCTTAAATTTTCTACTGCCTCTTTCCCTTGCTTTAAAATATAAACGTTATTCTTTTTTATCCGTAGCACCCTGAAAGGTCCCGAGTATCTCTCTGACAGTTTCCCTACATTATACTGTTGATTTCTTATTAACACGGCCTTTGCCTTGTGGAGATCTTTCGGAACAAATATATTTTTATTTTTATATATAACCTGTGGGGCCAGAGGCCTACGCATTAAGGCCACTAATTTTCTCAAATAGGCACTTTGACTGACCGTGGCACTGAGTGCCTCCTTCTGCAACAAGCTTCCTGGCACTGATAGATTTTGGCCGAACATAAGCACACTGGGAGTAACCCCTTGGTCATTTAGAGGGCTAATTCTCAAACAGTACAGAGCCCAAGGCAAAATTTCAGGCCATTTTAATCCTTCATTCTCTTCATCATTAATCATACACCTTAGTGTCACTATGAGGGCTTGGTTCAATTTTTCTGCCAGTCCGTTCGAACGAGGGGAATTAGGCGTCGTGATAATATTATCTATGTTGAGTAGGTTACACACGTCATTAAATATTTTGGCAGTGAATTGGCTTCCTCGATCTGAGATGAGTCTACAGAATGGAAAAATTTCGCCCACTAACACATTCAACACCGAGTCGACCGTCGCCTGCCTAAGAGGGTAGGCGAAGGGATACTTACTAAATCTGTCGATAAAAACAAGCAGATAATTGAATCCCATACTGTAGGGTAACTTACACAAATCCACATGGAGGGTGTCAAACTTTTCCGTGACTTCCTTAAACCTGCCGAATTCTGGAGATATCCTTCTAACGCTTTTATTTTTTTGACAGACATCACAACTCTGTATAAATTTCTTTACTCTACTATGCATGAATCTGAAGGCAAAATCCGCTTTCAGAATAGTCAAGGTCCGTTTAATTCCCAAGTGATTTGTATTATGTATTTTTCCTATGACATCATCCACCAGATTTTCCGGTACCAATATTCTAGCTGTGCCTGTGGAGATGTCAACCGCCAAAGACAGCTCCTCGCCCCGATGGATGAACTCCTTGTAACAGGCCTTCAACCCACTAGTTTTCAGCCCCTTTATTAGGTCTCTTATATAACCATCAGTCTCCTGTTCTATAGCTATCTCTTTGAAATCTACCCCATCCTGAAATTTCTTCATCATTCCATTTAACCCTTTTTTACTGTAAGTTATAGCATTTATTACAAAATCATCAAAGTCATTATCATCACCAGCTTCGCTACTACTATCATTGTTACCATTATTATTACTACTACTACTACTACCGCCATTATTACCACTATTACCATCATTATTACTACTACTACTACTACTACTACTACTACTACTACTACTACCGCCATTATTACCACTATTACCATCATTATTACTACTACTACTACTACTACTACTACTACTACTACTACTACTACTACTATTATTATTACTACTAGTTTTTTATTATTCAATTATTATTGCTATGGTGATTGCACTATTACTACGAAAGTTTTTATTATTATTATTCTCATTATTATTACCATTATTATTATTATTATTCTTTATTATTATTATTATTATTATTATTATTATTATTATTATTATTTTCTATTATTATTGTTTTTATTATTACTATTCTCATTATTACCGCTTTTTTATATTATTTTATTATTATTATTATTATTATTATTATTATTATTTATTATTATTATTTATTATTATTATTATTATTATTATTATTATTATTATTATTATTATTATTATTATTATTATCATTATTATTATTATTATTATTATTATTATTATTATTATTATTATTATTATTATTATTATTAGTAAGTCTTGTTCTTTTAACGATCGGGTTAAAGGGCTCAACCCTTCCACTACGGAATTCAGAGAATTCCATCCACTAAACTCCTCCTCCAGTTGTAACTCCGTCTCCATAGTATTTTGTTTTGACCACGCCCACTCCCCATCTTTTATACAAGCCAGTTGCAATTGCAACTCCCCAGCCTCTATAATTTTATCTCTTTCGTTAGCCAATTCTGTTAAAATTATCGCCAATTTATTTTTAGCCTTAGAGACCAATTTAAATTCAACGTCAAAATTTGCAATGGCATTTAATAAATTTATTTCCCGAATATTATGAATCTTTGTGGCACTCTTTTTTGTATAAGCTGTGATCAACCCACTGTTACTGGTACAGATATTGACTCTCCTATTTGCAATTAAATAAGCATATTTTTGTAAACTGTTATTGACGCATAATAATTCCTTAACTAACTGTGGTAGTGCCACTTCCACCTCAGTAAGTATAGTACTATAAAGCGCGAAAATCCTTGTTTGATTATTTTCTTCCCCCATAAGTGCGCTGGCTATAGTAAGCTCGCTTACCTTCGTGTATAATAGTAACTCAGTTTCTTCATCAGGGAACGACAATAGGGTGGCACTCACCATTGCCGCTTTAGCTTCTAGAAACGCTCGCTCGGCTTCTACTTCCCAGGAAATCCTTTTATTGGAGGCGGGTTTTCCCTTCAACATTTTCGTTAGGGGTTGCAACAATTGAGCCGCCCCTACTATATTGATCCGGCAGAAGTTATATAGACCGAGAAAGGCCCTAAGCTGTTTGATAGTTGTTGGTTTTGCAACATTCACCACTGCATTGATCTTCTCTTTGCTAGGCCTAACGCCCTTCTCGCTAATGTTGAAACCTAAGAAATCTGTTTCTCCGACCGCAAGTACACATTTTTTTGGGTTCAGATAAATTTTCATATATTTTAATCTCTCCAAAACCTTCTCCAACATTGCAACATGCTCTTCAAGAGTCGAACTGGCAATTAGGATGTCATCTAGATAAACAAAAACATTCTTTAAATCCCCAAGCAAGATTGACATGAAGCGCTGGAAGGCACTAGAAGAACACTTATGTCCTTGTATTAAATAGTTAAAACTGTAATTACCAAAAGGACAAGTAATAGTGAAATATTTCTTTGTTTCCTCGCTGACTGGCACGTTATAGTAAGCTTGCCGAACGTCTAGCCTTGTTAATAACTTGCAATGTTGCAATTGCAATATAATATCCTTAATCTTGGGTAGGGTAAAATTGTCAGAGGTTGATCTTTGGTTTAATAACCTCAGATCAACGACCAAACGAACCCTTCCGTCCGACTTGGGCAAAAAGCTAGTTGGAAAACCCCAATTGCTTCTCCCCCGCGAAATGACCCCTGCGTCCAATAATTTATTGATTTCCTCCCTTGCTTTCTCAAAAAGATGTGGAGCTATGCTTCTACTCCTCAATTGTATCGGCGATCCATCAACATTCACATGGTATGGGTAGTTTGCCGCTAACTCGCATAAAATTTCCTCCTTCAAAGGACATTCTTCTCTCTCCCCTCCCCCCTCATCAACAGTGCAATCTTCATCCCCCCTTCCAATAGTACAATCCTTACTCCCCCCTCCCCCCTCCCCTATAGTTTCATTACTATCAAGTCGTGACTGAGCGACGAAGTTGTTCTCACAGCTGTCAAAATAAGCCCCGCCCCCTTTTCTCCGGTACTTTGTACAAATAAAGCGCCATCTTTTGAGTTGATCATTCTTTAAATCTAAATTAGGTGCTTTATAAGGATTTAAGAATAAGACCTGGTACTTCCTAATTAAATTATTAACTAATTCGTATTCGCAAAGCGGTATATTTAAAGAGACAGCGGCCAGAGGGAATATAGAATTTCGTACATGCTTCGAAAAATCGAAAGCCTCATTACTAAGAGAAATACTACGTCTCGTGCTGGTATCTAGTAAAAAATGGTACCTAAAGTCAATGATGAACCCGTGTTTTTTGAGAAAAGGCATGCCTAAGACATTGAATTTAATATCTGAAGCGTATGCATGCAAGTCATAAGGTCTGCCCAACCCCAAGTCAACTTTAGTCATTATTTTTTTATAAATATGGATACAGCCTCCGTTCGCGGCCCTGGCACTCCCAATCGGGGCCTCCTCCTTATCCAATTCAGTAGCAATTAAAAGGTCGAGGCAACTCCCACAGTCTAGTAAATAAGTCTCATTGTTAGTTGCGTCCGAAATATAATACAATTTATCAAAAACTACTTCTTTAACAGCAGCAACGATTTTAGTTGAGTTGCCAGAAACTTCCACCACAGCATTATCAGACAAGTCACATGCATTATTTCTTAAAATTAATGATCCCTCATGCTTATCGGAAGAAGAAGAATCTCCTTCATCTCTAAAACTAATACAATTCATTTTCAGAAAGGGAATTTCGCCCCTTTCATTAATTACAAATTCATTTTTATCATTATTTTTATCAATAAGTATAGATTCACAAGTCAGAATCGCCTCCATTCCCGCCTTCTCCCCAGTGACTGGGGCAGGGGGATAGGTTGACTCCGTCGGTGGAGGCAGCGACTCATTCACAAAGCTATTGTTTTCAAAAGTCACAGCGTTATTATTTCCAATACAATTAGAGAACTTACAAAACCGTTATTGCCATCACTACGACTATCATTCCTAGTTCTACAATCATTATTATTATTATTGCTATTATTGTTATTAACCTCATCATGCGTTGAGTTACAATTTAAAGTTGAAGATGACTCTACTCCTACCGACTCAGTGACAAGCGACTTCTGTGGGGGAGAGGTTGAATCAGGAATCCCCCTCTGCCCTTGATCATCCTTACAAGTGATATTTCTACTCCATTTAAATCTATTAATATAATTAACATTTCCATCATACCCACGATTAATATAATTACAATTATTACTAAAATACCTATTACTATTATGGCCATTAAGATTAGCATGCTCATTATTATTATAGAAATTATTATAACCGACACGTGCATTATTATTATAATTATTATTGTTACAATTAATATTTTCGTTACCATAGCAATTATTATTATAAAAATCGTCAATACTATGGTTACTGTAATTTCTATTATTATAATTACGACTATAAATTCTACTGTTATTATGATTATCGTTATAATAACGTCTTCTACTATAGTTAAAATTAATATTTCCCCGCCCAAAATTTGATTTATTCATACAAAAGTTACAGGGCAAACAATCACAAAGGTTTCTACTCACAAAAGCGTCGTTCCCCCCCATCTGGCCCGGGAGTCGCCTCACGGACCAGCCTTTCCATTTTTTGAAATGTTGACGTTCTGTTGTGGGGGTGGAGGAGTTGCCGGGGGTTGCGATATCAAGGTGTACATTGGACAATATCGACCCTCACATCGAAATGAATGGTGCAAAAATTTCCTATGGAACCTACAAAGGCCTTCTGTACTAGGCCCAGCTGCAACGTTGTTATAAGTTGATCGGTTGAAATTTCTTCCTCTTGAATTTTGATCATTATTGGGGGTGGGGGAGTTCTTCGCATTCTGACACATTGTCTTAGCGAGCTCTATGACGCTCTTGGCTAGTGATCTCATCTCTTCAGCTGACTTTTCATGAGAGATTATCAGTCGACTTATCTCCCTCTCTTGGGTCGAAGTCTCTTTGTTGGGTGGCTTGGTGACTTTCTCTTCTGCTGGTCGTACGGCGTTCACCGATTGCCATTCGTTTCTACCCCCCGCGGGGGATTGGCGAGCTCCGTTTTGGGAAAAAAATTTGTTAAAAATGTCGTCGGCAATTTCAATTAATTCCTCAAAATCATGGTTCTTCTCTGTAGTCATGAGGGAGATCTGTAATTGCTGAGGCAATTGTAAGAGAAAGAGTTCTCTAATGAATCTGGCATCGTTATCCGTTATTGAATCGAAAGTGGATAATCCGAGCATTTCTTTTATTCTCACTGCATAATCGGATGGGAGCTCTCCCTCCCTCATCCCTGATCGAAAGACTTCTTCTATCTGCATTCTTAGCGATGGTGCATAGAGTTTCTCTATTACTTTTACTAATTTAGTATAACAATCATCTTTTAAGGGAAGTTTCAACGAATTTGTAATCTTGCTTGGTAATTTTGATGCCAAAAGTCTTACCCTCTCCTTTTGATCGATGATTTCATTAAGGTTAAAGATCATTGTTGTCTGCCGAATCCACTCTAAGGCCTCAAATTCGTTGAAAGGGGGAATAGCATTGAGGGGGAGATTCTTTTTTCTTCCTTTTCTCCCTA
>JABUQX010099503.1:30000-35000 GCA_015478945.1 Trachelipus rathkii
AAATCCTTCGTATCCTAGTGAGCCCAAAAGTAAGAATCCTGAAATAGTTAAGAAAATATCCTTAGTTATGGGAAAATGGCCAGACAACAGTCCTGAAAAATGACCTTCTAGATGTATCCTGTCACATTAGACCAGATATGTTGGCATCGTCAGATTGGCTATACCTTTATCATAAAAATACCCCTGCTCGTTCTTCACACTCTATTTAGAAGTTTTTAACTAACACGGAATCAACTATATTTTTGTGATATTTTTTCCATTCCAGCCTTCTCTATTCTGTGGAATTCTCTTCCATCTTCTGAGTTTCATGCTGAATTTCATTTCCCTCAATTTAAGCTCTGCCTCTGTGCTCATCTGCGAAATTTGCGTTACATGTTGGCACTTTTAATGTGTTTTATACCCCCTTCTTGAGGAGGGCTCTGTCAATGAGCGGTGGTGACAACTTTAAAAATAAAACTGGTTTGATCCCTACCTTCATGACAATGATTCGTATGAATATTTCTTTAACTTAAGATGTCACAGCAAGGTCAAGCTATACATACAAGTAAAAGAGATTAAGACAAACTCAACAAGGTCATTCTTGGCTTCGGTTAAAAATAAAACTGGTTTGATTCCTACTCTCATGACAAGGATTCATGTGATTATTTCGTTAAGATGTCACAGCAAAGATCAAGCTATAAGTAAAAGGTAAAGAGATTAAGATAAACTTAACAAGATCATTCTTGGCCATCCTTTAGATATCTCAAAAGAAAACTTTGAGAATGGTTTCTCAGAATGGAATATTCTCTTGGCTAAGTATTAGGAATTCCAGGGGGTTATTATGAGATGATCAAAGTGTTTATACGTTTATAATGTATAGTATTATATATATAGTATTATATATAATATATAGTATATAAATTATATATATAGTATGACAGGAGCATATGAATGTTATAGAGAAGGTATGTATAGACATTAGTTAGTATACTTTATATATGCTTATATATAGTATAATAATAATATATATATATCGAGTAAGGTATGGTTTCTAAGGTAAATAATGGGGCCAGCCTACCGAAAGCATCATGCATGTAATAAAAAACTATAACAGACCGAAAAATAAATAACATTTTTGATTTCAGCAAGCAATTTCATCGATGAAACCTTATAAAAAAAAATATTTTATTCTATTAATATTTATTAATAACACCTTAAATATTAGTATAATCTTAGGTCTGTCAGCGTACGCTCTGATCCTTCAATTTCTGCAGTAGTAGGAGAGCAAGAGTTACCAAATATTGTTTTTATTATACTCTGGAGAAAATGTTAATTTTTTATTTCTTTTTAGGGGTTTTCGAGCGAGGTCGTCCCGGTAGGCCGAGAAACCCGACTCTGTCCATCTTTGTGATTTACCCTTATGATTTTACCTTGGGGATATCTTTTAGTTTAAAAAAATCGACATTTAACTAATTTGAAGTTCCCTCGGAGCGCTATGAGTCCTTCGTTTTACTCAAAAAATGAATCATTATGCATCCAGTCTTTACAATATTTTAACAATCTAAATTTTTTCAAACGTTTTTTTTTTTTTTTTTTTAATTTCATGATACAAAATAATTTTTTTTTTTTTTTTTTTTTTTTTTTCCCCCCCCCTTAATTTTAAATAAAATTATTTATTTTCCTGTAGCTGTTTTATTTTTTTTTTGGTACACATATTATATATATAGTATATATATATATATATATATATATAGATATAGATATTGTGTCCTGTGAAAAGTTTACTTAATATTATTTATATATTTTTATTATAATATTAACATATCTACTATAAATATTATATATATTAGTATATATATATTATATATATATTTAAGACTAAGAAAATAAGCAAACCTTTTCCTGTTTACTGAGAAACAAGGAAATGGTTTTAAAATGTATTTAAAATAAAAGAAAATTTTCAAAATAAAAATTTAAATAAATTTTAAATTACAAATTTGAAGGAAATAGAGATTACTTTAAAAAAAAATAAATAAAAAATAAAATATTAAAAAAAAAAAATTATACAAAATAATTTTGGAAAAAAATAAATAAAGGAAAATATTTTGATAAACAAATAAAAGTAAAATAAATAAAATAAAATAAAAAATAAAATAAAAATAAAATAAAATAAGTAAAATAAATAATGAATATTTTTGAAAAAAATAAAAATAAAGATTTTTTTGGAATATAAATTGAAAAAAAATATTCATTCATATTTTTGCAAAATTTTGTATTTCTAATAATTAATACAAAAATCTTTTAAGAGATTTTTATTTATAATTAATTTAAATATTTATGATTCAAATTAAATTGGAAAAATAATTATTAAATAAAAACATAAATTTAAAATTTCCCAAAAAAATATTCTTAAATTTAAGGATTTTTCGATTTAAATGAAAAAAAATTAAATGAAGCAATAATAATAATAATAACAATAATTAAATGAAGCAATAATAATAATAATAATAATAATAATAATAATAATAATAATAATAATAATAATAATAATAATAATAATGATAATATAATAATAATAATAATAATAATAATAAATAATAATAATAATAATAATAATAATAATAATAATAATAATAATAATAATAATAATAATAATAATAATAATAATAATAATAATAATAATAATTTTGCTTAGTAAAATTGGGTAAACTAATATAATTAAAATATAAATATTTTTTCTCTTCTTATAAATGGAAAATATTAAGAACCTTAAAGTTGAATATTCCCTTTCTCACCTTTCTCACCAATCTCCTGTAGATGCATGCATCCGTCAGTTGTTCTGCCAGAAACCTCTCCAACGACTTCTGTCCATCCACATCTCAGACGCCTCCACATCCTGGACGCTCCTTCTCTCTTCACCATCGCCGCGCTCACGTTGTCGCTCCATCTTTAGGTCTTCCGACACTTCTTCTTTCCTCCGGTATCCATTCTAGATTATCGTCTGGGCACTCGTTGGTTCTCCATGCCTCTTAACATGTCCTGTCACGAGCTGTCTCCTTCTCCACAGAAGCTCACACGCTTTCTCACGCCTCAATCCGCCTAATCTCTCATTTCTCCTCCTGTTCCTTCTTGTACTCCTCTGATTCAGTTCGTAACCATCGCATCTCGCCGCCTCCCAACTTGCCTCTTTGCTCTAGTGTTAAAGAGCCCATGCTTCATGCCAATACATCAGTATTGGTCTCATTATACTTGTGTATATCAATTTATATACTTCATGTATCACTGCATTACAAATGGGAACAACATTGCTACTGTCCCATTGAATTTCCAATTCTCTTATTTAATTCAACATTGTGTCGTGTTTCCTCACCATGTGCACCAATAGTTAAACGGTCCGTTTGTCTCAGTCTGTTCTCCATTCAAACTTACCTCCAGGACATCTCCACCACCTCCGATCAACATCAACTCTGTCTTCCTCGATTTATCCTCATACCCCTCTCCTCCAACTCCTCTTCCCAAACCTCCAGAAAATTTGCAGTCTCTCTTGATTTTGTGCAAACAAAACCAAGGTTCGTATCAAAACTCATTCTCCACTGTTCCGCAACGATCTCCCGCAACGTCCTGTATATAATGAACAGAATTGGAGACAGCACGCTCCCTTGCTTTACCCCCGTTGTGACATCAAACCATTTTCCCTCACCGGACAGTCTTTACTCTGCATTTACTGTCTACATAAGTGCTTTTTATTGCTTTTACAAATTTTCTCAGGTTTCCATACTCTTATCTTAGTTCCTTCCACATAACTCCCTGGCACTCTATCAAAAAGCCTTCTAGTTACAAAAGCTGCATATGTTTTTCTATTAAATTCCCAATTCTTTTCACTTAATCATCTTTAAAGCGAAACCAGATCTATAGTCGATCCTCCGGTCTGAAAACGCATGTTCCACTCTTCTAGCTTATCTTCCACCACTCTCTCTCAGTCTTCTCTCTAATATCCTTTCATAGGTCTTTCGCAGGATGTGACATTAATGCAATCCTCTATAGTTTCTAATCAGTCGTTCTCCTTATTTATTTATGGGGCAGATTGTTGCCCTACTTCATTCACCAGGCACACATAATCTTTCCAGAACCTGTTCATCAGATTTAACATCGTCTTTTCCTTCAACTCCATTTCCTTAAGCATCTCTGCAACTATTCGCATCTTTTCCAGCGCCTTTTCCACTCTTCATACCTCTCAACGCCAACATCATCCTCCTCCGTGAGTCGACCTACTCCTCTCTCCCCTAGGCCCATCAAATCAGGCTCTTCGCAAAGTCTCATCTCCGCTAAGTCTCCACATTGTACAAACTCCTCGAAGAATCTCTCCACCTCTCGTCATATTCCTTGGTTTACTATAAGATCATTTTCGTCCTTTATAGCTCGTGCTATTGTGTCGAGCTTTCCTGTAATTCTTTGCTATATAAAAACAGCTTTTCCTTACGCCTGTCACAGTCTTTTCCAACCTCGTTTCGATTTTTTCCTCAGGTGGTTTTCCTTTTCCATCCTTCTTTGCTACTCTATTCAGACGACTCTCGCGAGCTCTTACATATCCTTCTTCTCCAACTCACCTCTCGTTTTTATCCATTCCTAAAACATCTCATCTTCTCTTGTACAAGCAAGTTTTAACACGTTTCTGTCACCATGGTGTTTTTTCTTCTTTTTGTTCCCCATTGTTTATTCCATCGTCTCTTTGCGCTCTTTAGCACCGCTGGGTTAAGGTGTCAGCAGCACTCTCAACACTTTGTCCTCCTCTTCTGCTGTCAATAATTGTTTCTTATTTGCCGCTGATAGTTCTCTCTACATCCCTCTTTGATCTTTTCTATTTGCACTCTCTTTCTCATCTTTCTTTGGAATGCAAGTAGGTTTCTTTAATATAATTTCCCCAACAATACCGATGGTCTGATCTCAGACACGGATGTAAGCTCTTTACATCTCTAACATCTCCTTTTATAGTCAGTATCAGTGCTATCACGGATTTTTCC
>JABUQX010099503.1:42500-45000 GCA_015478945.1 Trachelipus rathkii
TCTGGACGAATTTCATGTAGGAATGTAGCTAATGTACAGCGGGTCTTAAGCAGACAACGAGAGGCTACATATTATGGTGACAAAACTGCTGCTATTAATTAGTTTATTAAATGAGTAGGTAAATAAATAAACTAATAATAATAATAATAATAATAATAATAATAATAATAATAATAATAATAATAATAATAATAATAATAATAATAATAATAATAATAATAATAATAATAATAATAATAATAATAATAATAATAATAATAATAATAATTTACGAAATAATATTAGTTTGAATTTCTCAAAGGACTAAGCAAGTGAAAAGTGACAAAAGAAATTCTGTTCTGAAATTTCTTTAGTAGTAGTAGTAGTAGTAGTAGGAGGAGGAGTAGTAGTAGTAGTAGGTAGGAGGAGGGAGGAGGAGGAGGAGGAAGAGGAGGAGGAAGAGGAGGAGGAGGAGGAGGAGAGGTAGGAGGAGGAGGAGGACAGAACACCAACTTACAAAGATTTTACAGTCCACTCAAGGCTAGTCTTTTAAGTATTTATGGTTTATGGGTAAATGACTTATTTATTGTGTAGGATGTGTCCACTTTCTTAGAACATTTTTATTTATGTATTTTTAAGATCCTAATTGCTTCATCTTTTAACATTAGTATTATTTTACTTATTTAATGTGATATATAAGTTTGCTTACTTAGAACAGATCAGTTTTTAAGCAGCAAAGATCATAACTGCTACAAGTTTTTAAAATTTTTGGTTTGGATTATTTCTCCTATATTCAGTGTGATCGATGAGATCGCCGTCTTAGAACGGATACGCTATAAGCGGCGAATGTCAAAGCTAATATACATTCGGATCTCTAATACTGTTTGACTTTAATAATAATAATAATAATAATAATAATAATAATAATAATAATAATAATAATTATATAATAATAATAATAATAATAATAATATATAATATAATATAATAATAATAATAATAATAATAATAATAATAATAATAATAATAATCAATTTCTCTAAATTTTATTCAGATTATGTACAGTACATTTATAGTTTACAATTTAAAAGTAGGTCCTACACTACAAATACATTTATGCGAATAAAATAACTGTGCATTGACTGCTCTGTAAAGAAGTCGCTGAAGGAAACTAGTTGAGAAGAAGAAGAAGAAGAAGAAGAAGAAGAAGAAGAAGAACTACAGAACAACAGAACTACAGAACACTGACTAGCAAAGACTTTACAGTCACTCAAGGCTAAGTACTGAGGGAAGATGAGGTCCACCGGCTTAGAACGTTATAATTAACCCTCTAAACGGTGAGCCCCAAAACTGTTATTACAAATATTATTGTAGTGTGATCGATGATGTCACCGACTTAGAATGTAAAAATAACCCTCTAAGTGGTGGACATCAAAACTATTATTACAAATTAAGACGATAGTGTGATTGATGATGTCACCGACCTTAGAATGTTAGAAATAACCCTCTAAAGTGTGGACATCAAAACTGTTTATTACAAATTAAGAGCGATAGTGGTGATCCGATGAGGTCACCGGCCTTAGAATGAAGTTAGAAATAACCTCTAAGTGGTGGACATCAAATTGTAAATACAAAATATGTATGATAATGTGAATCGATGATGTCAACCGGCTTAGACGATTAGAAATAACCCTGCTTAGCGGTGAACCATCAAAGCTGTTATTACAATTAAGATGGATAGTCGTGAATCAATGCGACCACCGACTTTAGAGCGCTAGAAAAAGCGAGTAAACATTTGCGGTAAATTTACCTCTAAGGGGTAAACATTAAAACTGTTCAATATAAGTTCGGCGCCCAAATTCTTTTAAGATTTACTTTTAACATTTATCAAATGATCTCAAAAGTTCGTTTGATTTCACCTTATCTATTTCTATCGTTTATAAATAATAGTAAGAATTCGTTATGAGTTGAAGTTCACAGACCAATTTTCCTAAAAGTGTTTATCTAACTTTTTACTTGAATAAATCGATGTTGCCCAGCGGTCACATTTCATAAGAGAGACTATCCCTTCTCAATTACAGTAAGTGAAGAATTCTTGCTATATGGTTTGGAAAATCGCTTTATGACAAAGCTTTATGCCATTACTTCTGTTACATCTCGTTAAAATCATATCTAAAGAATTGCTTGTAATCGATATTTTCAAATTAATTTAGTATTTTGAAGAACTTCTATTAATTTTCCTCTCAATTTCTGTTTCTAAAGATGTATATCCACTTCGTGTAGCGTCTGGGTCGTATGACTTACTCTCAATTCTGGTAATTAATTTAAGTTGCCCTTCTTTGACATTCTTTTCAATTTTTTCTATGTCCTTTTTGAGGTTGGACTTCAAAACTGTACTGCGTATTCCGCAGATGAGGTCTAACTAATGTTTTTTAGAAAGAGGAATATTATATTTTTAGATTTATATCTCAAAGTTTCTGGCAATAAGCCTAAAGCTTTATTTGCAAATAAGAAGAAGAAG
>JABUQX010099503.1:47500-62500 GCA_015478945.1 Trachelipus rathkii
ATATATATAATATATATATATATATATATATTTATATATATATATAATATATTATATATATATTATATAATATTTATATATATATATATATATATATATATATTATATATATATATATATATATATATATATTATAATATATATATATATATTATATATATATAGTATAGTATATATATATATATATATTATATATATATTATTATATATTATATATATATTAGATTGATTGTGTTTGGGTGATCTAATTGGGTTGGATAAGTGATCAAAAGAGGGATGGTATAACAAGTGATTTTTGGGTGTCGGAGAGAAAATGAGGATGGTAGGAAGGTGAATTGATTTTTTGTGAGGAGAGGTATGTGAATGTGTAATACTTTCTTTAATCAGAGAGTATTCAAAGTATACTAAGAGTTTTTTGTAGGTATAAGATGGTATACGAAGTAAAAAGCATGATTGATTTTGTGTTGGTGGAAGAAGGAGATGTTGAATATGTGTTGGATGTTAATTCAGTGAGGGGTTAGGAATGGGATTATCGGATCATATTTGTTTTATTAAATTTTTTAGGGGGGGCTTGGATGGAGAGGAAAGTGACAACGAAGGAAGTGGGTAGAATTAAGAGTCAGAAGTTAAGTGAAGCAAGGTAATAAGGATTAAGTATTTAATGAGCGGCTTGCAGTAAACCTGTATAATGTGTACAATTTGAAACTGAACAAATCTGGAAGCATGTGAAGAAAGAGGTTGTTAGTAGTGCAAAGGAAGTATGTGGATGTGCTAAATTATGAAGTAAGAATGATAAAGTGAGCTGGTGGAATGACAGAGGTGATGCAGCGGTTAAAAGTAAACGAAGCGTGGTCAAATGTACTAAAAGCTAACGATGAGATCTCAAAAGAAAGATGTTTGGAATTGTATAAGGAGGGAAAAAGGAATAATTAAAGATGCAAACGTAGAAGGAAAAAGGAGGTAAATGAACAATTTGGAAGGAGTTTGAATGGGGACTTAAAAGGGAATAGGAAGCTCTTCTGGAAGGAAGAGCGAAAATTTAAGAATGAGAATAAGGGGATTCTGCTTAGAAATATATGAATAGGGATGGTGCTTTTGTAACTAAGGAATGGATATGAGGAGAGTGTGGAGGGAACACTTCGAAAATCTGCATAACATTGGCAGTTATGAAGAGGTGATAGTAAATGTATGTGGGTTTGTTTGTGTAAGAAGGAATAGGTATTTTGGGAATGAGGCCATTGGTAAGGAGGAGGTAATGGGTAGAGTTAGAAAGCTGAAGAATTGTAAATATGCAGATATAGATGAAATAACTGATGAAATTATCAAGAACTGAGTTGAGATGGTGAGTGAGTGGATTTGGAAGTTGGGTAACCAAGCGTTTATGGAGGCTAGTATGGTTCCGAGGGATTGGAGGAGATCAGTAATAGTACCCTTATATAAGGGTAAAGGGAATAAGGGTAACTGTAGTAATTATAAGGGAATCAGTTTATTGAGTGTTGTAGGGAAGATATATGCTGGTATTTTGGTAGAAAGAGTGCGTCGAGTGACTGAGGGACTTATTGGTGAAGAACAAGGTGCGTTTAGAAGTGGTAGAGGAGGTGTGGATCAAATCTTTACATTGAAACAAATGATTGAGAAAATGAGAGAGAAGAATAAATTGTATTTAGGTTTTATGGATTTGCAACAGGCGTATGATAGGATTAATAGGGAAGCTCTATGGCAGGTGTTAGTGATATATGGTGTTGGTGATAGGCTTCTGAATGGATTCAAAAGTATGTATGATAATAGTGAAGCGTGTGTAAGAATAAATGGGGTTGAAGGTGATTGGTTTAATATTAATAGTGGAGTGAGGTAGGTATGTGCTATGTCTCCTTGGTTATTTGTATTTGGATTGGGTTATGAAAGAATTAGAGGTGGGAGTGGCAGGGGAAGGTGTTAGAATGATGGAGAATGGAAGAGAGTGGAGGGTTCACTACCTATTATATGCGGATGATTTGATTTTGTGTGGCGAATCTGAAAAGTTTGAAAGGATTGGTAGAGGAATTTGGCAGTGTGTGTAAAAGGAGGTATTTGAAAGTAAACGTAGATAGGAGTAAGGTTATGTTTGTGAGTTAGGACAGTCCTTGGTTTGAAGTTATGTTGGATGGTGAGAAACTGGAACAAGTGTCTGAGTTTAATTATTTGGGAAATATGTTGGATGAAAAGAGAACGGATGATGTAGAGTGTAGTAGGAAATTGTGAATGGTAAGAAGGTGTCTGGTGCAATTAAATCCTTGGTGGATGTAAAGGGACTACTTCTTGAGTTCGCTAGGGTCTTACATGAGAGTATGTTGTTACCTGTGTTAATGTATAGTAGTGAAGCTATGGTCTGAAATAAGAGGTATAGATCCTAAAGTGCAATGTGTTCAGATGGACAATCTTAGGGGTGTGCTAGGTGTAAAAAGATTGATAAGATGAGAATTGAACTCCATTAGAGAGTTTGGTGGTGAGAAAAAAGAGTAAATGGAGAGAATAATGAAAGTACATTTAAGATTGTTTGTTCATGTGAGGATGGTTGATATCATCATCATCAATTCATCATCATCATCATCATCATCTCATCATCATCATCATCATCATCATCATCATCATCATCATCAGTCCCTTGAATTCCTCAGAACTTGGGATGGGGTGCGCAAACATGCACGAGAAACTCGAGACTTCCACGAGCATTCTTCGGGCATATAAATAAATAAGCGGTAGCTGGATCCCAACCCAGATCAACCAAGATCCCAACCCCTCTTTAGTCGCTTTCTACGACCGCAAAACATAACATTGTGGAAATTTTTCTCTCCCAGACACAGGGATAAAATAGAGAAGTGTATTAATTACTTATTAAACACGGGGGGTGTAATAAAATACCCTTTAATCATACATTTTCGTCTAAAGGTTCAAATTAAAAATTAAAAAATAAATTAACACTTTAAAAATAAATTAATTATTATTACTAAGAAATTTCTGACTGAAGTTTTTGTAGATACCCATAAGTAATATATATTATATACTATATATATATAATATATATATTATATATATATATAATATACTATATATATATATATATTTGCCTGTATTTTATATATATAATATATATATATATATATATATATATATATATAGTTGGCACTATTTTTCCATTGTTAATTTTTGACACTTTCATAAATCTGTTAAGTAATTAATGCCTTGTATCCCACATCTTTAAAATACTCAATCAACAATAACAAACTCAAATATTAAGAAATCAACAAATGCACCTCACAAAAAATGTGTATAAAGTCCAGAACTCTTTTGTAGCAATCTTCACATCGTTTATCGTTATAACTAGTTATTAACTACTGAAATTAAATTCATCTGATTTAAATAAATTGGAAAAGGTTTAAATACCTAAAAAGATTAAATCTGAATTATTTAATGAATACTATCTGATGGTATTAGCAGACAACCCTCATGCTTTGCTTATGCTCAGGTAATTTATTTTCTGTTATTTACTCAAATAAAACGTTTTCAATATCAAATGTAGAAAATGATTTTAAAAGGTAAACAATTATATTTTTTTACGTTGTCAAATATTTCATTATTTAGTTTCTGGATCCTTGTCTTCATCCACTCCTAGTAAGTGTTTTCACCTTATCAGTGAGACTAGCACCTTCATCATTATGGCTTCTTATCTTTATCTCCTAGAGTTCTCTAGAAGATTATGTTTCTCGACACATTTGGTTTCCCATTCTAGTTCTTGAGTTTTTATACTCCTACAATATTTTCATTCCTGTCGGTAAGAAAAGCATCTTCCTAATGACCTCTAAGCTCTTTTTCCTAAAAATCTCTAGAACTAGAACTAGTTTCCAATGTTAGTTCATAAAATTGAAATGGTGAGTTGTTATTTTTATAAAATTTTTCTAGAAATCATAAAGATTATTAAAATGATATCTTGCTTTAATTTTTATTTTGAAATATCCAGCTCCAGCTTCATCTCTGGCTACATTTTACTAATTTTAGGGTACCGAATTTTGTCTACTGATTCGTTTTTCTAGTTCTTTTCGATCAAT
Organism: Trachelipus rathkii; assembly: GCA_015478945.1. Lineage (NCBI taxonomy): Eukaryota > Metazoa > Arthropoda > Malacostraca > Isopoda > Trachelipodidae > Trachelipus > Trachelipus rathkii. Next base: position 51,586 of record JABUQX010099503.1, read on the forward strand.
AATAATAATAATAATAATAATAATAATAATAATAATAATAATAATAATAATAATAATAATAATAATAATAATAATAATAATAATAATAATAATAATAATAACAAATAATAATAATAATAATAAGTAATAATAATAATAATAATAATAATAATAATAATAATAATAATAATAATAATTAATGATAATGATAATAATGATGACGATGACGATAATAATAATAATAATAATAATAATAATAATAATAATAATAATAATAATAATAATAATAATAATAATAATAATAATAATAATCTTTCACACACATTAATAATAATAATAATAATATATAATGAATAATAAAAATACATACATAATAATAATAATAATAATAATAATAATAATAATAATAATAGGAAGAAAGTTAAAAAAAATTTTATTAAATACTTTTTAAACTGACCATAAACATAGTATGGATATAATTAAAATTATGGCTCTTAGGTATTTCGCGTCTACATTTCATTTCTTCTATTATATCAATATTTTCGAACGAGTTAAGAATTAAATTTAAAAAGTGCGAAGCTTTAAAATAGTTTTAACGTGTTCTTTTTATTTTAGTTTTAATATATGTTTTTTCGTTGAATTTTTTTGTAAGCTTTTATTTATTATTATTATTATTATTATTATTATTATTATTATTATTATTATTATTATTATTATTATTATTATTATTATTATTATTATTATTATTATTATTATTATTATTATTATTATTATTATTTAATATGAATTTGATTTTTTCTTATTTTTTTATTTTTACTCGTTTCGTTTCGAGTTTTACTATAATATATTTTGGTAGTATTTTTGTATTTTTAAAACAAATTTCCTCCCCCACCCTATATATATATATATATATATATATATATATATATATATATATATATATATATATATATATATATATATATATATATATATATATATATATATATATATATAAAAATATAAATATATAAATATATATATATATATATATATATATATATATATATATATATATATATATATATATATATATATATATATATATATATATATATATATATATATATATATATATATATATATATATATATATATATATATATATATATATATATATATATAGAACACGTTATAACATTTTTTAAAGCTTCACAATTTTTACATTTATTTCTAATTAAAAAAAATTCGTCCGAATATATTTAATTCGTAGAAAAGTGAAATGAAGATGCGTAATACCTAAGGTCCAAAATTATAGTAGTACTTCAATACAATGTTAAATTTTCGGACCATCTTGTGTGTGTGTGTGTGTGTGTGTGTGTGTGTGTGTGTGTGTGTGTGTGTGTGTGTGTGGAATTCTTTTTCAAGAAAAAAAATTTGCCTAAAAAGTAAACAAATGTAATATCGCTTCACATGTAACAAAATTTTAATTTTTATAAGTCAAAAATATTTTTAGTATTTATCGTGGTATAAAAAGGTCGAAGGAAAATGCCTCATATTTTTTATAACTATTATTTAATTACTCTATGTTCGAAAACGCCATAAAGAGTAAACTGCCATTAAAAAGGAGATGAGATAGTTGTTAGTTATTAACCAATCATAGCGTTGCTTACATTTCTGCGTAGGCAAATCAAGGCAAGGCTTTCTATAGAAAACAGCCGTTGAATTTTTGAATTTTGAAAGGCATATCCGCAAATTGTCCTTGAATTTCCCTATCTATCTGACCTACTGTATGTAAATATATTTATACTGTGAGATAAATTGCACTTTAGTCAATAGGAATGACTGCAAATTTTCGGGGTAGGGGTAGGGATTCTTAGACCCTGTAAATATATTATCTACTCCATTTATTATTATTATTATTATTATTATTATTATTATTATTATTATTATTATTATTATTATTATTATTATTATTATTATTATTATTATTATTATTATTATTATTATTATATTATTATTATTATTATTATTATTATTATTATTATTATTATTATTATTATTATTATTATTTGCTTTATATATTGGATAATGGGCTGGAGGTTTGAACCCAACATCCGACCGAGAGATTTACATTTTTAAAACTCGCCGTACATTAAATACTGTCTTTGTATGAAACTCAACACATTTTTAAGACTCGTCCTACTCTACCTACTATCTTCGTATGAAACTCCGCCCATTTTTAAGACCCGCTCTACATTACCTACTGTCTGTATGAAACTCCGCCCATTTTTAAGACACGCCCTACATTACCTACTAACTTTGTATGAAACTCCGCCCGTTTTTAAGACTCGTCCTACACTACCTACTATCTTTGTATGAAACTCCGCCCATTTTTAAGGCTCTCCCTACGTTACCTACAGTCTTTCTATGAAACTCCGCCCATTTTTAAGCCTCGTTCTACACTACATATTGTTTTTGTTTGAAACTCTTACCATTATTAATACCTGCCCTACATTACCTACTAAGGCTCGTCATACACTACCTACTATCTTTGTATGAAACGTCGCCCATTTTTAAGACCTGCCCTACATTACCTACTGTCTTTGTGAGAAAGTCCTCCCATTTTTGTTCTGATTATCTGAAATTGCCAAAATATATAATTAGTTTTTAACTTTAAAAAGCAAAAACATAGTGGCATTATTTATTTTAATATATATATATATATATATATATATATATATATATATTTATATATATATATATATATATATATATATATATATATATATATATATATATATATATATATATATATATATATATATATATATATATATATATATATACAAGTTTTCAGGACTACTAATTCACGTAGTTTATATGTTATTGAAGAGTATTTTCCCTTGAGGTAATATTATAAAGAAGCTAAAAATTAGGGTTTAATTTAATATACCCGACGATGTGTGACGACATGATCCACGAAAGCTAGAACTAGTGCTAAATTTACAAATGTTTGTGATTATTTCAAGAATTATGTGTTTTAAAAGTTTGCTACAAATGAATACTAATTTTTAGCTCTAGAACTCCTAAACGCTCATAGCTCTTCAATATATATATATATATATATATATATATATATATATATATATATATATATATATATATATATATATATATATATATATATATATATATATATATATATATATATATATATATATAATTTATGGTAGATTATGTATTTTTCTCAATTAAATTACCATTATAAATACCATATTTTAGTTTAGATGTTTGTTAGTTCTCATGTCCAGAATAAATTACAGCTGATAATATTTGTGCAAAGCTCATTATTATGGCCACTAACGTATTTTAACGTTGCCTATTCACATTTATTTTTACACACTAAAGCATTTTAATGATATAAACGGAAACTTTTATTACACTTATTCATTTAGCGCTCCATATTCGCATTTTTGCCACACTGACGCATTTTATACCATTGTCGTATTATCATTTTAATACACTGACGCATTTTAATTTTGCCATATTTGCATTTTTTTACACACTGCAGCATGGAAATGATATATAATATTCGCAGTTGTGCCACACTGACGCATTTTAAACATTGTCGTATTAGCATTTTTAACACACTGGCGCATTTTAACGATGCCACATTCGCATTTTTTTTACACAATGAAGAAATTTATCGTTGTTATATTTGTTTTTTTTTTAACTTATTTATTTAATTATATATTTTTAAAATCATTGGTACTTTGACCTTTTAAAATTTAGTTGAGTGGTTGTTTCTTTCCTGCAATAATAATAATATTTTAAAACCAGTTCCACCTCTACTTATAATAATAATAATAATAATAATAATAATAATAATAATAATAATAATAATAATAATAATAATAATAATAATAATAATAATAATAATAATAATAATAATAATAATAATAATAATAATAATAATAATAATAATAATAATAATAATAATAATAATAATAATAATAATAATAATTAAGCAACAAATTTGTGGAAGAAGAAGAAGAAGAAGAAGAAGAAGAAGAAGAAGAAGAAGAAGAAGAAGAAGAAGAAGAAGAAGAAGAAGAAGAAGAAGAAGAAGAAGAAGAAGAAGAAGAAACTTAATAATAATAAAAAAACGTAATTATTTCTTTTTTTTTCTTTTTCTTTTTTTCAGTTTCCGAACTTGACCCGGAGCAGTACGGTAAATAATCCAATAAAATAATAATAATAATAATAATAATAATAATAATAATAATAATAATAATAATAATAATAATAATAATAATAATAATAATAATAATAATAATAATAATAATAATAATAATAATAACAATAATAATAATAATAAGAAGAATAATAATAATAATAATAATAAAATAATAATAATAATAATAATAATAATAATAATAATAATAATAATAATAATAATAATAATAATAATAATAATAATAATAATAATGAAATTACTCTAAATTAATTATTAAGTAATGATGCATGCTTGTATGTATTTATGCATGTGCTTAAGTGTGTATGTAATACGTGTATGTATATATATATATATATATATATATATATATATATATATATATATATATATATATATATATATATATATATATATATATATATATATATATATATATATATATATATGCTTATATATATATATAATATATATATATATATATATATATATGTATGTATGTGTATATGTATGTAGAACCTGTTTCGTTTGAGAAATGATATATTTTTGTTTTATTTTTATTTTCACTTGTTCGTTAGGAAATGATGGTAATATTAATATTAATATTGACGTTAAAATTAAATTAAAATGGTAAAACTGGTTTTAAAAATTCTAAATATGAGAAAAATTATAATTGAACGTTAATTTAAAACAAAAATCAACAATCCTTCCTTAATCGACTCGATAAAATTGGGAGTGTTTAGAAAGTCGGGGTCAAAGAAAATGGGGGTTGATCGGTTTGTTGGGTTACCCCATCTAAAGGGTTCCTCTACTACTTCTCTCTTCCAATATAAGCCATGGATATTATTATTTTATTGCCAAAAGTACTAATGTTACTTTCGGAATTCAATATTTAATTATTATTTTTTTTTTTATTTAAATTTCTTTAAACCAATTAAATTTCAAAATTTAAAATTTAAAACCAAACTTTTTTTAAAACTATTAGACTTTCTTATTAACGTCATCTCAGAACGTCGAAAAGCTAAAAATAATAAAACAAAATCTTCATTGGAAACAGGACGAACGCATGTATGTATGTATGTATGTATGTATGTATGTATGTATGTATGTATGTATGTATGTATGTATGTATGTATGTATGTATGTATGTATGTATGTAGTTTGAATGGTAAAAGCCTGACAAGGTAATTTTATATATATAATCATAGGCCATTAAACGGCAAGTTTAATAATAATAATAATAATAATAATAATAATAATAATAATAATAATAATAATAATAATAATAATAATAATAATAATAATAATAATAATAATAATAATGATAATGATAATAATAATAATAATAATAATAATAATAATAATAATAATAATAATAATAATAATAATAATAATAATAATAATAATAATAATAATAATAATAATAATAATTTCACTCCATAACTTATTCTCTTAGTAACTTTTCAAAATGTATTCCTCTTTCAACTCCCTCTCCCTCCTCCTTCTCTCCTCTCCCCTTTCTCCTCTTCTCCTTCTCCCACCTCCTCCACTCCCATCTCTCCCTCTCACATCTCCCCCTCTCCCATCTCCCCCTCTCCCATCTCCCCCTTTTTAAAATCATAAACAGTTCTTAACATTTAATTCTTTCTAAACTAAATATTTCGTCTATCAAATAAATTTACTGTTCTTAAAAAAATTTCATCAATTTTATTATTATTATTATTATTATTATTATTATTATTATTATTATTATTATTATTATTATTATTATTATTATTATTATTATTATTATTATTATTATTATTATTATTATTATTATTATTATTATTATTATTATTATTATTATTATTATTATTATTATTATTATTATTATTATTATTATTATTATTATTATTATTATTATTATTATTATACGTTTGAAAGAGTTGAGACGTTTCCAAATGTTCCTGCTAAGGACAGATTGGAAATCTGAAAATAACGGAGGCTAAAGAGATAGGACGATAATATAATTAGAGGATTGAGAAGGGGTCCCCCCTCATTATCTTGGCTAAAGAAATGGCAATGGTGAGTGATCCGTCCACCATTGAGGGGGCCCATCATGTCTTGATCCATGGGGAGAGAAGTAGGTTTTGATACTCCTTTGATGGACACCGAGGCTGTGAATTTCCACATCGCCAGAGTAGTCAACAGAGCTTCATTATATCTATTAATCCTAATTCTAATCCTTTGATTAGTCGCAAGCATCAATCAAAATGATAATCACTTTTATTCACCATTAATGGATACTTTGTCGTATGCAATAACACATCAAATTAGCAACTCCATCCTTGTTCGTTGTGTCATTTCTTTAGTTTCAGCCACTTCTGTTTTGTGGAATCCTCTTTCATCTGTGTTTCCTACCGAATTTATACACCCTTACTTTAATCTTTGCGTCTGTGTTCACTGCGAAATTTTCTTTATGTTAATATTGTAAGGGTTTTTATTATATTCTTAACACTTTTATTATTAGATTACACCCGCCACCTCGAATAGGGCTCTGCCCGTGGTGCGGTGCGGTGTGGTGCGGTGCGGTGCAGCAGTCATAACTGTAAAAATATATCTCTCAAACAATGATCCTTCACTGAAAGTCCGATTTCAATGAAATTATCAGCATGTCACTGTGATTCAAACAACCTGTCTGATGTAAGGATGCTGCTTCGTAGGATAGGTACGAAGGATCGAGCCAGGGACCTTCACCACTCTATATGAGCGCTTTTAACGTCCTTACTGACCTATTCAAATGGCGTTTTCGCAGTGTCAGAAGCGCCGCCTTAAAAAGCGCTCGTATAGAAAGCCAAAAAAAAAATCGACTAGATTTCGCGAATGACTTTTAAGGAAGTTTGTTTATGCTTTCATCTATGCTAAAACTTCTTCTGTCAGTGCTGGCTAAAGTTGGTCGTGTACCACACTGCACAGCAACAAAAACAGCGCATCACACTGCACCGCACCTTTATTTTTTTTATTTTTACAACTAGGATGCTGAGATTGTGCACCGCACCGCACCGCACCGCACTGCACCGCACAGTTTTGCTTTGCACTGCGCCGATGTTTTGGCCAATTTTAGTTCTGACATTTATAGTTAAAAATATATATATATATTTACTTATAAAGATTCAAAACAATTAAAAAAAAAATTTGAATGATGAAAAAAATCCGTCTATTAACCTTCTTTTACTTACAACGCGAATTAAATGACATTTTTTACCCTACAAAATTCTTTCAAGCTCACGCACACCAATTAAATTATTATATGACATTTTTTACCCTTCAAAATCCCCTCAAACTCACACACCAATCAAATTATTATATGACACTTTTTACCCTTTAAGCTCACACACACACCAAACAAATTATTATATTACATTTTTTACCCTCCAAAATTACTTCAAACTCTCTCTCTCTCTCTCTCTCTCTCTCTCTCTCTCTCTCTCTCTCTCTCTCTCTCTCTCTCTCTCACACACACACACACACACACACACACACACACACACACACACACACACACACACACACACACACCAATCAAATTTCTCTCTCCTTCTAATATTTTTTTTTCCAGGTCGAATTGGAACTCCGCATTTCATGAGTCCTGAGATAGTGGAGCGTCAACCTTATGGAAAGCCAGCTGATGTCTGGAGCGCAGGAGTACTACTCTATTTACTCCTATCAGGGACCCTACCCTTTTATGGTACTAAGGATCGGCTCTATGATTCTATATGTCAAGCAAGATTACATGTATGTAAAGTTTTTAATATTTAATAGTATTAGATACCGCTAAATAATAGCACAGAAACATACATATACTTACATATGTATATATTTATATATTTTAAATATACTTATCTCTTCCGCATCTGTTTCCGAATCAATTGAAATCCATCGGAATGTCCAATATATATATATATATATATATATATATATAGTATATATATATATATATATATATATATATATATATATATATATATATATATATATATATATATATATATATATATATATATATATATATATGGTAGGGTAGGGTAAGTCTAGGGTAGGTCTAGGTTAGGAGTACTATGAGGATTAGTAATAATGATAAAGATTTAATCTAAGTTGTCAGAGTACTTGGTTTCTGATACTCCTGGAAGGTGCAGTTATGATTGGCCATTTTTGGGGAGATTTATCACAGCATTGGTTTCAGTACTCGAGTGATTTAAGCTGTGTAGGGAATTGGCCTCACACAACAGAGAATTAGTTTTGCTTCCCGGCCTACCCAGGATTTGAGCCCGGGGAGGTAGAGGGAATCCGAACGCAGCGTTTTACCGGCTCTGCTACCGAAACGTGGGACCTATACCAAAATGGTCGACAGGAAAATGGGTAGACATTTGTAAACAAAAAAAATCGAGTTATTTAGAGTTTCTCTAACGAATCCAACAAAATTTAACTTAACCTAACCTAACCTAACCTCACTTAACCTAACCTAACCTAACCTAACCTAACCTAACCTAACCTAACCTAACCTAACCTAACCTAACCTAACCTAACCTAACCTAACCTAACCTAACTTAACCTAACTTAACCTAACCTAACCTAACCTAACCTAACCTAACCTAACCTAACCTAACCTAACTTAACATAGCCTATCCTAACCTAACCTAACCCACCCTATCCTAACGCCTGCGGCGGGCTGTACAAGGAAATTTTTTTGATGTTGTGTCAAATCCTTTTTTCTGTCAACCCTTTTTCCTGTCAACCCATTTTCCTGTTGAATTGTCTAAGTCTTCTGGGTTATTAAGTGGAACAAAGGATGAGTAGAATGAAAAGTCTCACAAACTCTCGTCAAAGAATATTGATATAATTGAATTTTTGACGAGTATAAAAACTAGGATGCTTTTATTTTCAATTAGATATACAATAAAAAGCTCATAGATTAATTGGACAATGGTTATGCTATAAGGAACCAACCCACGAAACATTAAAATTGAGATATTGATCTTCAAAGTTTAAATTAAACATACATATATAAGAGGAATGAGGGTTGGTTCAAACAATTTTAATTCCAATAGTAACATATGTAGTTTGGTTCCATTTTGCAAAATGGAGTGTTTGACTTTTTATTGCACTCTGGTGATATTACTCTAAAAATTTCAATTATGTTGGATGATTCTTTTTTGTATTATGTTATATTATATTATATTATATTATATTATATTATATTATATTATATTATATTATATTATATTATATTATATTATATTATATTATATTAAGATTGAAGTTTGGTCGCGGAGGAGGAGCCTCAATGTTTTGAATTGAGCTGGGGCTGGAGCTGGATCCCTCAAGGTTTTGGATGGAGCCGGAGCCTGAGCCGGAGCAGGAGGAAAAAATAAAATTTCTGATTGAGCCGGAGTTGTATAGGACTTTTTCTTACTATGAAATAAAAGGGTTCAAAATTGGAGTTATAGTCGGATTCGGAGCCGGATTCGATGCCGGATATTTTAAAATGATGGAGGTGGAGGTGGAGGTGGAGGTGGAGCTGGAGGTCTGAGTTGAAGCTTCGTAGTCTTAGATAAAAGATACATAATAAAGATAATTATGAGGATATTGTATTGAGTGAGACATTCAGAAGCACTCATATATATATATATATATATATATATATATATATATATATATATATATTTATATATAGTATATATATATATATATATATATATATATATATATATATATATATATATATATATATATATATATATATATATATATATATATATATAGATATATATATATATATATATATATATATATATATATATATATATATATATATTCTTTCGATATTTCCAGCTCAAACTTTTGATATTTCCAGCTCTAACTTTCGATATTTCCAGCTCAAACTTTGGATATTTCCAGCTCAAACTTTGGATATTTCCAGCTCAAACTTTCGATATTTCCAGCTCAAACTTTCGATATTTCCAGCTTAAACTTTGGATGTTTCAAGCTGAATCTTTCGATATTTCCATCTCAAACTTTCTATATTTCCAGCTCAAACTCGATATTTCCAGCTCAAACTTTCGATATTTCCAGCTCTAACTTTCGATATTTCCAGCTCAAACTTTGGATATTTCCAGCTCAAACTTTGGATATTTCCAGCTCAAACTTTCGATATTTCCAGCTCAAACTTTCGATATTTCCAGCTTAAACTTTGGATGTTTCAAGCTGAATCTTTCGATATTTCCATCTCAAACTTTCTATATTTCCAGCTCAAACTCGATATTTCCAGCTCAAACTTCCGATATTCCCAGCTCAAACTTTCGATATTTCCAGCTCAAACTTTTGATATTTCCAGCTCATACTTTCTTTATTTCCTGCTCAAACTTTCGATAAAAAAACGTCACGGAAAGCACTGAATAATCGCTTGGAATTTGTCAGAAACCATTTTGGAGATGTAAGAAAAAGATTGGAAGTAACAAAAAGACGTTTGCAAAATCTTTCCATTAAGGATAGGATTCGAAAACTATATAAAAAAATGTAACTAGATCAATTAAAGCCGTTTCGTTTTTGCATTTGTGCTTAAGAAACGTAAGAAAATGCTTGAATTTGCGTTCGTTTTTTGTCAAACTTAGCGCAAAATGGTAAAAAAAATGCTCACCAAACATAAGGAATTTCCTTAATTCTGTAAGGTTGCTATTTTAT